>CM021107.1:200822136-201046648 GCA_007115665.2 Sequoiadendron giganteum
AAAATTTGATTGGGTCTCTCATGTATTTGGTCAACACCAGGCCAGATATATCTTTTGTAGTAAAATCTCTTATTCAGTTCATGGTTGAGTCGAAGAGAGTGCATTAGACAACGTCAAAGCATGTGTTGTGGTAGAATTGAGTATGGGATCATATATGCTTGAGTGATGGTATCAGGTTGACAGGCTGTACTGACAGAGATTGGGCACGCAGTACAACAGACAATAAAAGCACTTTAGAGTGTTGCTTTAACTTGGGATTATGATTTGTCTCTTGGTATAGCAAGAAGCAGAAGTCCATGGCTCTAAGTTTTGTAGAGGTAGAATACATAGTAGCTAGCATGGCAACGTGTGAGGCGATATGGCTTTGGAAGTTGTTGGTAGCCTTGTTAAGTCAGAGGATTGAGACTACGGTGATACACTGTGACAATCAAAGTTAATTTATTGTAGCTTGGACAATTGTTTTCTCCATTCCCAAGAATTATTATTTAATTCTTGAGACTTCTAGAAAGGAGTTAGTTAGAGATAATTAATTAATTAATTAATTTATTCCTTTAGAGACTTCTAGAAACTAGTTAGTTAGGGTTTGTTAGAGTCTAATTAATCTTAGCTAGTAATTGAGATTAAATCATGGCCATTGATTTTACACTGAGAATAGTTTAAAAGGGGATCAATGGGAATTTGGAGAACACACACACTTGAGAAAGATTTGTAGTGATAGAAAATAAATTTGCAGTGATAGAAAATAGTCTTGTAGTGATAACAAGGGCGCAGTGATAGCATTGGAGGCAACAGTAGTGTAATTTTAGCAAGAGAAATTAAGGGTAGAATTTTTGAAGATTATTGCCGGACCTCTGCCAGTAAGAGCCAAGTAGTTTATGTATCTCTTGATTTGCTGAAGATTAATTAAATTTCTCATATGCAATACTGGTTTACCCTCTGGGGTTTTTTCAGGGACAATTTGTCTAAAAATATTGTGTTTATTATTTTGCATGTTTTATTCTCTATTCCTATGGTTTTATTTGTGACAATGCAATTGTGCTATTTTTCAGTATTTGTTGTGAATTAATTTTCAGCAGTCCAATAATCTTTATAGATAGGAGATTAATAATCAATAACTACAATATAATTTTCACAATAACAATAAAAAACCTTGAGAGTGCCGGTTACAAAAATTGGATAGGCTTAATCATGAGGTTTGTTCTTCTTGTTAGACTGATGTTAGTTTTCCTCTATCAATTTCCTTTGAGAATAACAGATAGCCTATGTAAGCTAACTAAAGCAAAAATGCTTTTTTCTTTCATTCATATTGAGACTAACTATTAAGGATTCTTTCACCGCCCTTATCACCATAGGTGCTAACAATATTTAAGTCTACTTTTCACTACCACTCTATTCTTGGTGAATTACTTATTGTAAATTATTTTCATGCATTAAGACAAGTTCGGTTAATAGAATCTAAATTCTATTCTACTTTGTCTTTTTTCTTTGTTTTTCATGCTGCAAGTTTTTCTTTCTTTTTCCAGCATAGTCTATGCTTTCCTTTGTAGGTTTAACAAAAAATTTACATTGTATCAGAGCTTAAAGGAGCTAGGAAGAGGGAGGATAATTTTTTTTTTGTAGTAACTAAAAGTTAGAGTTGTTGACAAGAATGGAATTTCCAGCTTTTGTGAATCTGTCACTATATAACTATTACGATTGGAAGCCAAAGATTCTAATTCAACTCAGAAGTAGAGGATTATATCAAATATTCATGGAAACAGAGGTTGAACCGAATACTGCAGTTGAAAAACCCACATGGATGAGTCTTATGGTCTCATATGCTTATCCATATCTCCAGAATTGTTGTTTCATGTTAAAGCATGCAAAACTCCAAATGAGGTTTTGACTACACTGGAGACTCTTTTTGGGAAGCAAGATGAGATGTAGGGTTACATCCTTGAAAACGAGCTCAACTTATTAGATCCAAGAAAATTTGAAAATATTCAAGAATTTTTCACAAAGTTCAAGGCATTATTACTCCAGTTGAAAGGATGTGGAATTGACAAATCTCAGGAAGAAAGAAAATTAGTTCTTTCTATTTTGTCAAAATTGGGTCTAGAATATGATGTATTTGTCTCTAATTTTCACACAATCAGGCTTACAACATGAGCAAATTGGAAGATGCCCACACTCAATAAATTTATTGAGTCCTTGATACATGAGCAAGATAAGCTCATAAAAATGGGTATATTAAAAATTTCCATAGCTCATGCACTTACTATGCAAAAAAAAGTGGGAAGAACAGTTCAAAACCCAATCAATAATCCAAAGGAAAAGGGAAGAAGGAACCAAATCCAAGAAAGGGAGACAATTTCAAACCTCCAGATGAATCTTCTAGCTCAAAGGAAAAGAAGGAAAAAAAGGAGAAATCAAAGTGCAACTATTGTAACCATGGATACCATCTAGAATCATCATGCATGAAGAAGACCATTGACCTCATGGCATGGAAAGTTGAACAAAATAATCTTGGTAGCTTTATTCCAGAAAGTTCCAAGAAGAAGGAAGAAAATGCACTACAAGAAAGAGATACAATGCACATGCATTAGTTGCTATTCACTCTTCTCTAGATGCATGGATCCTATATTCTGGAGCTTCACACCACTTGGCAGCTACAAAATATGTTCTCTCATCCTTAGAACCATATGATGGTCCTCCTATTCTCATGGGAGATGAGTCTCCAGTAGTTGCAACTAGAAAAGGGAGGGTAGAGCTTGGAATTGGTAGTTTTGAGAATGTCCTACATAGTCCAAAGCTTTATGTCAATCTTCTCTCTATCTATCTAATGACACATATTGGCACTGGAAGGAGAGTTGAATTCACCCCAGATGTTGTGAGCATATTTGACATGCAAGACAACTCTAAAATTATTGTTGGTAAGGAAAATCATTAGTCTCATTTGTATACTTTTTCTAACTTTGTTGCTAAATCAGATTCCACTTTATTGCTAACACATGCAAACGATGAAAGTAGAAGTTGGCATGAAATATTTGGTCATTTAAACTTTAGATACATGCAACAACTTAGAAAACAGGGGATGGTGAAAGCCTTGCCTACCATAGAATTTTCCAATGTAATTTGTGAAGGTTGTGCTCTTCGAAAGCATCCACAAGAAAAATTTCCAATGGGGCATGCATGGAGAACCTCTTCTCCTTTAGAGCTTGTTCATAGTGATCTGATGGGCCCATTTCCTGAACTTTCTATAAGCCAATAAAAATATGTGCTAGCTTCCATTGATGATTGCACATGATATGCATGTGTGTATTTCCTCAAATTCAAGTCTGAAGTGTTTGAGCATCTCAAGGTTTTTAAGGCTCATGCAAAGAAGTAGTCTAGTAAAATGATCAAGATCCTCTGCACTGATAATGGGGGGGATTATGTGAACAACAATCTTCAACATCTTTGTGATGAACCAGGAATACAGTTGTAGAACATAGGTCCTTACACTCCACAATAGAATGGGGTAGCTGAGAGGAAGAACCAAAATTTGAAAGAGATGGCCAGTTGTATGTTGCATGCAAGGTAACTTCCCTCCAAATTGTGGGCTGAAGCAATCAACTATGCTTCATACATACAAAATAGTTCTCCTCACAAATTCATCATAGGAAAAACACCTTTAGAAGAATGGAGTGGCATGCAACTAGAAGTCACACATTTTTGCATCTTTGGATCACGTGCATGGGCCCATATTCTTGCAAACAAGAGGAAGACTTTGGAGCCTCAAAGTAGCTTGAATGCATCTTTGTTGGATATCCAAATGGCATAAAGGGATATAGACTTCTAGATCTTTCAACAAAAGCACTCTTCATTGAAAGAAGTGTCTACTTGAAAGAAAGTTCCCCGCATGTGTCATGATAAACATGCCACCACCTCGTTGTTTCCTCCTCTCATAGATTTCATGCAAGATACATGTTCTCTATTTTTGTTAGGGATTTAAGTTATTATGTTACTTACATTGATCTGAAAATATATCTCTAACAGATTTGGTGAACCTGATGTGAACTTCCTAATGCATATTGCCTAATCTAATTCTTTGCTCCAACATTTGTTATGGATTGTTAGCTTCATCTTATTTGTTTATATCACTCCTAACTAGTGCAGATAATATATCTAAAGGAATATACTATTTATTAGCACTCACTATAGATTTTGAGTCTTTCATTTTGACAGTTTTCATTTCTTAGCATACTACTATTATAAATCACTTTTCTGCATTGTTAGGCTCACAAAGGCTTCAAGAAAGCATCAATCAGTCATTTATCCAATTCATGTTGCTCTCCAATGTGTTTGACCTTCATTAGGACATGTCCCATGCCTTTCAAATGATGACTTCTTCCAAATATTTTTCTGTGTTTATTGTTTAGCGTTGTGGTATTTGGCTTTACACCCGCCAACTACATTTGCTTAAAAGTTTCAAATAGCCTTTCCAACAACCCATTGTCTACATATCCTGCTTCAACAAAATATTTTTCTTGGACCAAGTCACATTTCAATTTAGTCCTTTGTCATTTTGGTGAGAATTTCCTACTCACAAGTCTAGTTGGGAAACTCACCTTGTCACTCTTTCTACTTGTCCTAGAAAAAGGCCATTTGACAATCCTAGTTAAAACATCAGTTTACCCTTGGATAGTTAGTGATCCTATTCTTACATCTTTCAAAAGTGTTTAAGCCCTCAATTTAGCTATAGGTATCCATCTCCTCCTAGTCATTTACATTCTTCATACTACAACATTTTTAGACCTAAATGAGCATCATCCTCCATTTTATACTTCATAACATCCAACATTTCCCTTATCACTTTTAGTCTTTTTGCATACACTAGACATCTTTCATCATTAAAATCCCAAAAATACCAAAAAAAAAAAAAAAGAATAGTTGCATTACATTTAGGCATCCCTTATTTAAAAAATACCAAAAACATAGTCTTAGTCTCATACCATTTGCATTTTCCACCTTCATTTTGAGTAAGCCTTATATGGTTGAAACTAGATTGCAAAAGAAACATTGAGAAATGGACCTCTTTCATGATGATGAGGACCTTTAAAATTACACTAGCACCCTCAACTATGACAATACCACTGATGATCCTCATGATAATATCCACCTTGAAATTCATGACAATGTCAACCTGGGGTCTACATATTATCAACAACAAAAGACACACAATTCTTTAGAATAATTCCTTGTTAGAGACAAAGATGGAAATGTGTTCATAGAAGAAGTAGAGGTTGCCACACAAAATCTTGAAGTAGCCTCTCTTGTAGACAAAATTGCAAGGTTGGACCTTGAATGATATTTAGCCAAATTATTACATGATGAAGTTAAACTACCTCAAGGATTTGATGTCAATACCTTATGTACAACAACGTCACCTAGGGAAAACACAAAAAAAAGCCAAGGACAATCTACACCACAACTCACAGTTTCCATACCCATTGGAACCAAAAGCCCAAATACCACAACTACTAGCACTTCATCAATCTTTGCAAAACAATCTATGTTAAAACCCATGACACAAACCACCTCACAACCATTATTCACAAGAAGACTCTTTGGCTCGACATTCACATCCTTTGGTTCATCATCTCAGGCCATAGGGGCATCCACATCTAACATCCTTGGTAGACCTAAGGAAAGATGGGTTCTCATCCAAGGATCTCAAATAAACACAAACACGATGTCACAAGGCCCTCATATCAATACAAACACCTTACAAGGACAAACCATGAATTCCCCACATAGTCAAAATACAAACATGCCACATGGTTATAATCCTTTTCAACAAAGACAAGGATCACAAATGACACAACCTAACATATCATATGGCTACACATAAGGAAACCTTTTTTGCAACCAAAATGTACATGGACAACCCACCCAACCAATAGAACATATCTCAACCACTTCTCACATCCCAACCTACACATCACACATCCATACTCATGGACACAATCAAAATCTACCACATCTACACAATATTCCAAACCAAAACATGTCATCACAACCAAACATGGGACAACACAACACAATTTTGGGACCTCATAACAATGTTGCCAACAATCCCATAATAGATTCATTGATTGCCTAATTGGCTGCCATACAAAATCAAGTGGAAGGGATGCAAGTATCAAACAATAAGACGTACTCATCGCATCATCTACATCCTTATCCGTATGACACTAGCATATACATGCATCCTTTCCCTGCTGGGTATGTCATCCCTACTTTCACTAAGTACAAGGGAAAGAGCAATCCTATCGAGCACATATGAGAATTCACCACTGCTTACATGGATTTGACATACAATCACTCCTACCTATTGAGACTCTTCCCTAGAAGTCTTATTGGACCTTCACTTGAATGGTTTGCACTGATACCTAAAGGGTGTAAAAATTCATGGAGAATTATGCTTATAACATTGAAAATTATGTCACAATTGCTAGCTTATCCCACTTGACACTTCATGAGGGAGAATCCTTTATTAATTTCTTCCAACGGTGGTGTAGTATGGCGAGCTGATGTCTTGTCAATATTCTTAAAAAAAAAGGTGGACATGTTCGTAGAAAACCTCAAGTCAAAGCTGAAACACCCTTTACAAGTACATTGTTGTGCAACATTTGCAGACTTGGTTGAGAAAGGCATGACACTTGATAAGGTCCTAATTGCCCAAGGTGAACTTACACATGGAAACAAAAACAACCACAATCATTATACCTCTAACGACAAAAGCAAGTTTTGGTCCCGGCGCACAATAAGAATGTAACACATGATGGAGTCGTAGATGCAAAATTTGTAAATCAAACAAGTCCCATGTTGACTCTCAAAGCACCCAATGCAAACAAAAATAAACCATATGTGTTCAACCAAGTAACTAGCATGGTCCAAAATACTCAAGAATGAGGACCCCCAAGAAAACCAAGGCCATACCCATAGAGACAATATACCCCTTTACCAGAACCAATTGAATTTGTCTTGAAGAAGCTAGTACAATCACATGTCATACCACTTCAAGAACCTAAACCATACGACCCAAGATAGTTTAAACCATCTTGGTGGAATGAAAACACCTTTTTTGACTAACATCACATCAAAGGACACAAGACCTCATCATGTCGTCAATTGAAGAACATAATTCAAGACCTAATTGAAAATGGTACTATAGAGGTTGAAGGATAACAAAAAAAATTCAATCAAGACCATACAATCTTCAAAAATCCATTACAAGACCATGGTTTGGGAAATCCCTCCACCTTAGGTCGACAGATAGACAATCAAGCCAATTATACTAGGAATTCCTTTGATTACTCAGATATAATTGATCACCTTCATGCCTATAATGACTATTTGAACACCATTACCATTAGAAAGGTTCCCGAATGTGTTGTCACCACCTGTAGGGATAAGATTACCTTATCTAGTCCTTCTTCAAAGCAATTGCAATCTAAAGCCCAATATAATCATGTTGACCAATTGGACAAGACACCTACACATATTTCCATCCTCGAGCTATTACACCTATCACCTAAACACAAAGCTACCCTTGATAAGACTTTGAAAGAAACCATTGTTCCTACCGACCTAGATGTCAACTGATTTGAAGCCATGGTTGGAAACTTGAGCAATTCAATCCATGTCTTTTTTTCTAAAAAAGAATACTCTACACAAAAGTCTATCCGTAATGACCCATTCCACCTTGAATTATTTATCCATCAACACAAGGTTAGATGAGTCCTGGTAGATAGCATAGCTGGACTAAACATTTTCACTTTAAAATTGGTCAAGGAATTGGGTTATTTTGAAGCATGTGTAGACACAACCAAAAGTATTATAATCAAGGCCTATGATGACGAAGAACACTCTTCCAAGGGTGTTATCACATGCCCTATCAGAGTTGGACCTGCAGTTATGGACACCACATTCCAAGTCTTGGATCTTCAACTCCCATATAACCTTCTCCTCGATAGACCCTGGATTCATGCCATGGAAGTTATGCCTTCCACCTATCATCATTGCTTGAAATTTCTATTTAATGGCACCAAAGTCACGATCATTGGTGACCCCGATCCCTTCCAATAGTATACCAATTTAAGAGGAGTTCTTGAATTCCAAGTGCCTATTAATTGATAAGCTTCTACATCTACTTCCATAGCCACTTCATCTAGTTATGTTGATCCCTCCACCCTCATTTAATTGTCCACATCCAAAACCCCATATATCGACCCCAAAATCAAGATCCAAGACAAAGGTTGTGGTGAGTATAAACCAAATACTACCTATTGCATCACAAAGCTACCTAAGTCTCCAAAGTCTTATGGTAGGCCTTATTTCAAGATGGAACCCAAATTTTTCTTTAAAGTTCCTCCCACCACCACCATCACAAAATGGGGAGATGTAAACAAAGAATACATTGATGATATTTCAGCTTTGATTTACAAAGATGAGGAATATTTCTCGCTACTACCAATAGAACAATATGGCAAAGGTTTTGTGCTCATGAAACAAATGCGTTATGATGGAATTAGAGAACCCTTGGTGCCTCTTAAGCGGTTGAAGAACTCAGGGTTAGGGTTCATACCAATTAAGATTGGCACTCCAAGTACTAAGGTGCTTTCAAATAAGGATGTGAGTGCTTTAGAAAATGTTGAGGCATCTAAGGATCCTACCTACATCTATTTTGATGACACCGGCCATAATGACTATGAGTGGGACTCTTGCACCACAATTCACTATGAACTTGATCATGTCTTTCAAGAGTTTGACATAGCCCGCCCATCCCTTACCAACCTCACAAATATCAATATTCACATTGACTTCGTTTATGAACCTAACCCACCTAAGACCACAAACATAAAAGCACAGATAAAATCCTTTTGGGACTCTAATAATACCCTTGTATTTACCCTATCAACTACTTCCCCATCCTTCACTAACACTGATAATGGAATCTCCCCCATTTACCCACAATTGATTGATTGGGACCAACAAGATTTACCTACCTTTGACATATTTAAAAATGATGAGGCCATTGCTGAATTTGTGGGACTACGAGAGGGCATACAACATGGGGACCATAAGGTTGGCTTCATTATTGATCTTGACACTACAACATATTTCGTTGAGAGTGTCCCACCCTCTAGTTGAAAAAATGACAAAAATAAAATAAAAAAGGAATGGTGTTTAGGTGAAAACAGCAAGGCACCTTCTGACCAAGAAAAAGTAAAAAGAAAGGACGTATTTGAGGGTGAAAACCTCTCTAAGGCACCTGAGGATGGAGGGTTGGAATTTCTCCCTATCAATCCAGAGAGATCCCTGATGTTGATCGAAGATGTAATGGAAGTCAACATTGGTACTGCAAATAATCCTAAGATTTTTCTCTTTCTAACATCTGTCACAGAAGAGGAAAAATAAAAAAATCAAGCATTTTTCACAAAACACCAAATCAATTTTGCATGGTCTTATGTTGATATGCCAAGGTTGGATCCCAAGTTGGTCTTGCATCATCTACCATTACATCCAAATATAAAGCCCATCAAATAAAATCTTAGAAAAATGCACCCTAAAATAGCTATATGCTGGTCAAAGTTGAACTTAAGAAATTATTGGATGTCAATTTCATAAGACCTATTGACTATGCAGACTGGATCTTAAACCTTGTACCTATTACCAAACCAAATGGACAAATCTGTATCTACACAGATTTTCAGGATTTGAACAAAGCATGTCCGAAAGATGACTTCCTTCTCCCAAATATTGACATCATAGTAGACCTAACAACTGGCTACGAGATGTTGTCCCTCATGGATGGCTTTTCAGGATATAATAAGATTCGTATTGTTCCTAAAGACCAAAACAATATGGGATTCACTTGCCCATAGGGTACATACTGCTGGAATGCCATACCCTTTGGACTGAAAAATGCAGGTGCAACCTATCAAAGAGCTATGACCACCATATTTCATGATCTCATGCACACATTGATGGAAGACTATGTTGATGATCTTTTGGAAAAATCCTTGAAATGTGGTGATCACTTAAGAGTCCTGGACAAAATTTTCAAATGGCTAGAAGAATATAAGGTCCACCTAAATCCTAAGAAATGTGTCTTCGGTGTGACATCAAGAAAAACATTTGGGATACATTGTTTCCCATCGAGGCATTGAAGTAGACCCAGAAAAAGTCAAAGCAATACTAGAAATTCCTCCACCTAAAGGAATCAGTCAACTTCAAATGCTACAAGGCCGACTCCAGTCCATAAGGCACTTCGTTGCACAATTTGTAGATAAATTTCAACCTTTTAAGTATTTGTTATGTAAGGGAGTTCCTTTTATTTGGATAGACAAGTGTGAGGCATCTTTTCAGCAGATCAAAAATTACCTCTTAACGCTTTTTGTCCTTATGCCACCTATTGATGGAAAACCCCTAATTCTATACATCTCATCTACTATAGCCACACTGGGCGCATTGTTGGCTCATAATGATCATGAGGAAAGGGAAGGTGCAATTTATTACATTAGTTGCACTTTGGTGGGATACGAGCTTAACTATAGTCCAATTGAACATGCTTGCCTTGCAGTGGTTTTTTTTGCTCAAAATTTGAGACACTAGATGTTAAACCATCAGACTAAACTTGTGGCCAAAATAGATCCTTTGAAATATCTACTCAGTAGGGCAACATTAATAGGATGATTGGCTAAATGGGTCATGATACTTAGTGAATATGAAATTCAGTATGTGGAACGTAAGGCAATAAGAGGACAAGTCATCGTTGATCAACTAGTAGATGCACCCACCCAAATTGACCACTCATTGGTTGCAGACTTTCTTGTCGAGTCAATCTTCACACTGGACACAGGAGGAACATGGAAATTATATTTTGATGGCTCACATACTAATCATGGATTAGGTGTAGGAATATTATTTGTTACCCCTCAAGGTGATACAATCCCTAAATCTTTTAGGATAGCCTTCCCATGCACCAATAACATTGTAGAGTATGAAGCCCTGTTGATAGGATTATGCATGGCAATAAAATGGAAAATCAAAAGTCTACAGGTCTTTGGTGATTCACAGTTGGTCATTCGATAGGTCAATGATGACTATGATACTAAGGATGAGAAATTGACCCTATATAAAAGAATGGTTGATAGTTTCAGGAAATACTTTGTAGACATCTCCTTTTGCCAAGTACCATGTGTTCAAAATAAAGCAGCAAATGCCATCGCCACCATTGGGTCTCTTTTGGATATCCCTAACAACATGTCGCAATATGAGTTCTTAGTGGAACAAATATTGGTCCTTGCCTTTGATTTCTAAAAGTCTAAGATGGTATGTGAGCTTGTTGGCCCCGATTCCCAATAGTACCAAGATGTATTTGACTACTTACATTCCTAGACCCTACCACCTGACCTTTCCAAGAATGAACGCAAGTCCTTCATTTGTAAAGCCGCCCGCTATGCCATCATTGGCGATACCTTATATAGACATAGCTTTGACACCACCTTACTTAGATGTCTTGAAACTAACGAATCCCAAAATACCTTACACAAAGGTATATGCGAAGCCTATTTTAGTGGTCCAACCCTATCCAAAAATATCATGCGACTGGGTTACTACTAGCCTACAATGGAGTAGGATGCCTATCACTTTGTGCAAAAATATCGACAATGCCAAATACATAGTGACCTCATTCATGCACCTACACAAGAGTTGCAACCTATCACTTCACCATGTCCCTTCACCCAATGGGGAATTGAACTTGTAGGAAAAATTCATCCCGCCTCATCAAATGGCCATAAGCTCATCATCACTGTCACCGAATACTTCACAAAATGGGTTGAATCCATCCCTATGACATACATCACCGGTCAAAAAATATCCAAATTCATCCTCAATTACATCATATGTTGGTATGGTGTCACCCAAACCATCATCACTAACAATGGTTGTCCCTTCAAAAATCAAGATGTCCATGAGTTATGTGAGAAATTTCACATTCAACATCGCTTTTCCATGCCCTATTACCCACAAGGAAATGGCCAAGCTAAGGCATCTAGCAAGACCATAATCAAAATTCTTAAAAATACTCTCAATGATGCTAGTCGTGACTAGCACATTCATCTTAACCCTGCCCTATGGGCATATTGCATGAGCATTTGCTCACCCACTGGCGACACTCCATTTTCCCTAGTCTTCAGTTTAGAGGCTATCCTTCCTATTGAGGTCGAAGTCCCCTCCCTACAGGTTTCCATGAAAGGGATTATTGATGATGAGGAATATCGTATATCTCGATTGCATGAGTTAGAAATTCTTGATGAATGCAGAAAAAGGTCCTTGACTCATCTACATGCATATCAAAATCGCCTTTTCCATAGTTACAACAATTTTTTTTTGATTAGATAGTTTGACATTGATGACTTAGTGTTGATGGAGAATCCAAAAAATCAAGCAGAACGTGAGAAACCCAAAAAATTTGAGCCCAATTGGCTAGGTCCATATGTCATAACAACATCTCTTGGTTCTGGTGCTTATCAATTGTCCACACTTGAAGGGGAACCTTTGTCGGAGCCTATCAATAGCTTGCACTTGCACAATTTCTATACATAGCTTCAGAGAGCCATGCTAAAACAATAAAAATACAACAACAAAAAATGAAAAAATTAAGAAAATCGTTACCTTGATGAAAACTTGGCAAACAGGCATCATGGTGACAACACAAAAAAATTAAAAAATCATGAAAATAGTAAAGATAAATAAAATCATCCAATAGTGAAAACCACTTCGGTGGCACTTTGGATAAGTACCATGGTGAAAACCTCACAAACAGGCACCATGAGTAGTCATTCTTTACTCCATCACCTACTATCACTCTACCTAGTCTTCCACCCTTATCTGTCACAATGTCTTTAGCTCCCATCATCCCACATTTGACACCCATCATCTTCCATCCATAATAAACCATTGTCCCATCCCATCCCTGATGGTTAGTCCTAGACCTGGCTGGGGGTAATTTTCTAACACCTAGTTTTATTGGATCCTACACTCATCATTGGAGGTTAGCATATTCCCAAAAAGACAAAATAAAAATCAAAATATTCGACAAAAAACAAAAAAATCAAATATTCAAAAAAGACAAAAAAATCATAAAACCAAAAAAATCCAAAAAAAATCAAAACATGTTAAAAGTACGGAAAGATCCAAATAAATTTTAGAATCCAAAAAATAGAGTAAGAGTCAGTCAAGTCAGTCTTTTTCATTGTCAAAGTACGTTGCCTCTATGACTGGACGTAGGCAAGGCCATTTTCTGATGCACCCCCAAGGCATTAGGTCAATCCCTTAGGCATTCAGTCAGGTTCTTTAGGCATTGTCAAATAAAATCATGATTTCAATCTTTTGTTATTGCAATAAAGTCAAGAGTCATGTCGAATTATGAGGTCTCTGAGTTCATGACATAGGCAAGGACATCAGTCGATGAGCCCCCGAGGCCACCTAGGTCAGTCCTTTAGGGTTCGTCGTGTTAGTCCAATAAGTAAAATAGTCAAACTTAGAAACAAGACAATCATCAAAATGTTGGCATTCAAATCATGGACCAAAAACCAACATAGTCCAATTAGTCATCAAAACACAATTGGTCAAATTCCCAAAACAATGTCAACTTCGTCACTTTATGGTCCCCTTCAAGATGTGTCCTTCTTGGAATGGGACCTCGTCAAATGTCATTTGCCTTTTCAGGATGTGTCTTTCTTGACAATAGGCTCCATGATAGTCATTTTCCTTTTCAAGATGTGTCTTTCCTGACGACAAGCTCCATCACATAGTCATTGGCCTTTTCAAGACGTGTCCTTCTTGACGACAGGCATCGTCAAACCATCAAACCATCAAAACTGTTAGACTATCACATCGTCAAACCATCAAACTGTCTAAACTGTCATACTATGACATCGTCAAACTATCAAACTGTCAAGCAATCAACCTTCGACAAACAAACATTAGCAAACACATTGAATGGCTATTGTTTTTGTTATTCTATTTTGTCTTATCTTTATATTGTTTTGTCTCTTGTTCATGTTACTAGCTGCCTCAAGGATGTCCCATGAAGGATTTAGAGGTGTGATGACATCTCATGACCTGATTTTTCTTGATTGTTGTCTTTGGTGTGTCTTGACAAAAACACTGGGGCAACTTGGTCCTTAGTATGAGTTAGGACATTCCTTGTTTGTGACTGTGTATTTTTTCCAAGTGGATGACCTTGGACACCTTGATCTATTTCATATCATGGTGTTTGTTGTCCATTTGGAACATTTTACCACCCAAAGATGATTATGCAACACCTATTATGTTATTTGGCAAGATATTGAAGTATTCATTTTGCATCCTAACATCCATGTCTTCCATGCTAACATTTCTTCTATTCCTTCATCCTCTAGTCATCTCATCCATTTCAAGAGCCCACTCATGTTCTTTGAACTCATTTGTCCTCTCGAGGGGGCATACCATTACCTCCTCGTCATCCTTCCTCTCCCTACTTTCACACAGGGGCATATTTTTGACTTGTTTTCTTTGACACAATGTGATAAATTGCATTATGTCAAAGAGGGGAAAAATGTAGACACATAAAAATGACTTAGGCCCCCGAGCTGCATTTTTCTATGTCAAACATCCTCATCATTTGATTATATCGTAATGTCATAATTTCCAATTATCCTTCAATGATTATTTCCTCCATAACATTACCATTTATCCTTCAATTAAATAAACTTATTCATTCAACCCACTTTCCATCCCACAAATAAATAATTAAAATAATTATTTATTTCCTCCTATCATAATCATATTTATGAATTAAACCTAAAAGTCAACTTTCCTCCATAAATGAAATAATTTATATTATTACAACTATCTAATTTTCTCCACCATTGATTTAATTGCTTTCAAATAAATCTTAGCCCTTCATTTCAAAGCTTTCCCTAACCCTAATTCTTCTTATCACATTCAATCCTAGCCATTGATCTTAGGTTTTTATAAACTTCTAATCCTAACCATCCATTGTCAATTTGGAATTCTTTAAAAGGCTCTCTCTCAAGACATTTTAGACACAATTATTTTCAGCATGCTTGAGAGATTTGAGTACTTGAGCACTCATAATACTTCAATATTATGCTTGGCTTAGACATAGGTGATAGTTGCATCTCAACTTGAGGGAAATCATATCATTTTCAGCAAGATGGAGAAGGCCTATGAAGGTCAACCAATGGAAGATTGAAGACTAGGTGGTTTTGTTTCAATATTATTATGCTTCTAGTTTCCTTTGTGCTCTATTATTGTTAGGGATTTAATTTATTATCTTACTTGCATTAATCTAAAAGTTTCTCTCTAACACAACATGTAATATTTCAGATCTGATATCAAATATTTCTTAATCTGATTCAGTGGAAGATGAGCATGTGTGTGTCGATCCATAACCAAATCTTAATTGGGCTTCTCGTGATGATTTGGTATCCCCTATGAGAAATCAAAGAATAAGGAACTTAAGCGAGATATACGATGCCCCTCTTGCACTCTTAGCTACTCAACCCATCATGCCAATGCATGCCTATGTGGCTCTAGCATCTGACCCTCAAACTTATGCATAAGTTGCAGGGAATCCTCTTTGGGAAGTTTCCATGGAGGAGGAGTACAACTCACTCATAGAAAATTAAACTCGGGACTTGGTTTTGCTTCCTTCTGATTGCAAGATTTTCAGATGTAAGTGGGTTTATAGAACAAAGAAAGCAACAGATGGGCATGTGAACAGATACAAAGCAAGGTTAGTAGCCAAATTATTTCAACAAGTTCATGGAATTGATTACGATGAGAATTTTTCTCCAAGAGAAAAAATGGATTCCATCTTAATGGCTCTTGCCATTGCAGTAGCAAGAAGGTGGGAGGTTCACCACATGGATGTGAAGAACACATTTCTTCATGGTGATCTCAAGGAAGAAATCTACATGGAGCAATCGTAAGGGTATGTACAAAATTCATCTTTAGTATGCAAACTCAATAAGTCACTCTATGGCCTCAAGCAGGCACCTAAAGCTTGGTATGCTAAAATGGACTTGTATCTCCTATCTCAGAATTTCATGCAATGCAAATCCGATCCTAATGTTTATATGATGAGAAAAATTGACTCTTTGTTGATCATAGTTCTCTATGTAGATGGTATACTAATAACAGGTAGTTCAACCATAACCATTGCTGAAATCAAATCTGCTTTGCATGAGAGATTTTCCATGATAGACATGGGTCTTCTACATTTTTACCTTGGACTTAAAATCAGCATAATGAATCAGGGATCAATGTTACTCAATTAAAGTATGTGAGAGATATTCTAGTTCTATTTCACATTAATGACTACAAGCCAACAACCACACCTTTCTTATCGGGGGTAAAGCTTGAAGATGGAAAAGATACACCACTGGTTGATTGCACATAGTTTCATCAGCTTGTGGGAAGTCTTCTTTATCTTAGTCACTTTCATCCAGATCTCTCATATACAGTGGGGGTTGTTTCCATATACATGCAAAAGCCACATGAGCTACATTGGAAGCCTACCAAGCGTATACTTTGATATGTTCAGGGAACCATTTGCTATGGGATTCATTATTTAGCAAATTATCTTTTGGATCTCATTGGCTACACAGATTTTGACTATGCTGGTGATAACATTGATTGCAAGTCCACTTCTAGATATGTTCTTAGTTTGGGATCAGGCTCTATTTGTTCTTCAAGAAAGAAGCAATCTGCCATTACTTTGTCATCAACAAAGGCAAAATATAGAGGTGCAGTTAACATTACCATTCAACCCATTTGGCTGCAAAACCTCCTAACTGAACTTGGTATCCTCTTTCATCATCTGACTGTCATTTGCTATGACAATCAAAGTACACTGAAGCTTTGCAAAGATCCCATACAGTGGTAGTGGACCAAACACATCGAGATCTACATACACTTCATCTATGAATTGATTCATGATGGAGTCATTGACTTGTAGTACTGTGCCACTTCAAAGCAGATTGTTAGCATCTTCACGAAGGCATTCACTGAGGAGAAGTTTCACGTTCTGCGAGATCTTCTTGGGGTGAAGAACACTGCAGCATAGTAGCTTCCATGCATAGTTAGTGTATATTTTTTGAGGGGGGGTTTTGTTCCCATAGGGTATTCCCTCTTTCCTCTTCTTTGTCTCCTTAGTTAGACTTAAGGGAGGGTGTTAGACTAATGTTAGTTTTCCTCCATCAGTTTCCTCCGAGAATAATGGATAGCCAGTGTAAGCTAACTAAAGCAGTAATGTTTGTTTCTTCCATGCATATTGAGACTGATTTTTAAGGATTCTTTCACTGCCCTTATCACTGTAGGTGCTAAGAGTAGTTAAGTCTGCTTTTCACCGCCACTCTATTCTTGGCAGATTACTTATTGTAAAAAAATTTAATGCATTAAGACAAGCTCGGTTAATAAAATCTAAATTTTGTCCTGCTCTGTCTTTTTTCTCTATTTTTCATGCTACAAGTTTTTCTTCTTTTTCTAGCAAGATCTATGCTTTCCATTGCAGGTTTATCATAAATTTTACACTTCTTACTTATAACCACTCTATTCCAACTGGGAAATTGTATTTTTTCATTTTCTGACAGTTGCATGTTTATATTGTAGGGGCACAAGTGATTAGGGAACCAAAGGAGTGTACAAATCAGAGAAGAGGGGGGAACTTGTGAAGGAAGGTTATCACATTTTGGGAAATGTTGGGGATCAATCGAGTGACATAACTAGAACTTTTGTGGGCTCTCACACTTTTAAGATTCACAATCCCATGTATTATACCGCCTACAACTGAACTTACAAGACTATTTTAGTAGTTATTGAATATCGTATTGTATGCTTTAGCCATGAAGTATTAAGATAATCCCTTGGTCATCAGTGTCGAACAATTTTCTTACAATCTAGTAGCAAAAAGATAAATAAAATATTGAATATATGTAAAGGTATTCGTGACTTTCTTCTATTCCATTTTTAGAAAGTAGTCAATGGACAAAAATATTTTAAGCAATCAAATTATTCATGTTATATTGAACGTTATTGTTAAATGATGTGGACTGGGCAAAATTTATTCCCTTTCGCAATTATTTTACTTAATGGGCCATTAGAAAAAAAATGGATGTTTACGTTTCTAGTTTCAAACATGTGACATTTAGCGGGCAACTTCAACTGCAAATCTTGGCAGATTCTAGTTTAGATTCTTTTTTCTTGGTAGATTGTGTGTTGGAAAATATAAATTGTTGGCAGTTTACTCTATTTAAATATTATTTTTTAAAACAATTTTAATAATTTATTTTTAATTTTTAATTAGAAAATATTTTTTTAATAGTTTATATAAAATACATCCAAAAACATCATTTTCAAAGTGTTTATTTAATTGAATTCTAATTGTAGTTTAATTTTAACCCTAATCTAAATTAAATCCTAATCTTAATCTTAATTAAATTTCAACCATAATCTTATTTGAACCCTAATTCTAATTGAACAATAAAAGTAACCTAATCGAAAATATAATTTTAATTGAACCCTAACCCTAACCATAATTAAACTTAAGACTAACCCTTTTTGAATTGCAACCCTCACTCTAATCCTAACCCTAATTGTATGTGTTAACCTATTTTTCCCCTTGGTCTAAATAAGCCACATCAAGTTGGCCATGTTGAAAGAGTTTGTAAATTTTGTCAAAGCTTCTAGTACATACATCAAGCTAAAGATCTTTTTGAAGGGAGCTTGAGCCATGCTAAATTTTAGGTTGAGGTTTTAAATATCCATTAGATTTTTTAAAGCCATTCAATGACCTTATCAATTTTATAAGCTCATTGGCACAACAAAAGGGTTTTCCTTGTTTTGAAAATGTCAAGACTCTTAGAGGTTTTAGGGTTTTGTTTCTCAACTGTTGAGTAAGTCTTCCTCCCTAAAATTCATGAAGGATACAATTTTATTCCTAGGCCAAGAAACATTGTATACTTTCACCTCCACATTATTAATATTTTGTCAAGTATCAACATGCACATGGAGAATGAAGGGAAACACAGACTTTTTGGCAATGGATAGAATGAAAAAGCCTTGTTGCAGAGTAATTTCACATAAAAGAGAAGCCATGTCAAGTAAAAAGGGCATTGAAAATGTTTGTTTGACCCCTTTTGATCATTATATTTCAACCATGGAAGAACATGCAAAGGAAGGTACATGAGTCTCATCTCTAAAGAAGCAAGGTTCATCACTTAGCTAAAACCCTTGTATTGTCATGGTTATAAGGAAATTTAATGTAGATGTATTTACATGATGATCTTACCCTGTAAATTCTAGATAAGTTTCACAGGGAGGGTTTCATTAACTCCACATAATGAAAATTCCATAAATCATGAAAGATCTCATCATGGTACAAAGGTAAAGTAAAATTTTAGTTGTTTTATATATGAAAATACTTTATATCTTTCTCACATGTCATTGATCACATATATTTAGGTTTAAGCCTGAAGATATTTGTTGGAGGATTAACTTTCAGAAAGGTATGACAAAGAGACATGAAACCATCTAACAGGTGAGATCAAGAGAATAAAACTTTGTGTGTGAGATCTTCTAAGCACTATCAAGCAATCAACTGGAGAATAGAATGCAAAACACTTGGAAAAGAGATGGATATTACCTGGAAACTAGTGGCAAGGAATCTTGTATAATGGCTCCAAATGACTGAGATAGAGTTGCTAGCAGTGGGTCTCGTGTGATTTTCTAAAATCTCATCAAGTTGAGGGTACTTAGCTTGAGGTTTAATACTATTTTTGGTCTATCTACTCATATGAGAAAGTTATATCTGCAGAAAAAATCATTTCTTAGGACCTATTCCATCATTCATTTATTTTAGAAGTTGGGATTGTATCGGGTTTAAAGGATGAAGATACATGCATGTCAGGAAGTGGGATGTTGAAGAACAATAGGTTGTTGATATTGACATTGAAAAGATTGGAAAATTTCATGTGAATAAGATCATGCAATTTACAAGTGTTGATCCATATCTGAAATATCATATGCAAGGGGTAGATTTATCCAAGGATCTATAAGTAGTAGAAAAGACTAATCATTGTTCAAAACATGTGGAGAGTGCAGTCCATAAAGGAAGGTTTCAAAGAATTGCAAAAATTAACCAAGAAAGAGGGTTTTAGTGATAATGTTCAAGGACAAAATGTTAACAATGAAGAAGATTGATTACAAAAGCAGATTGTTGTTATAAAGGGAGCTACTCTCATTAAAAGGTAGTGGGTAGTCTTGTAACCTTTGCTTATTGAAAAGTGACAATTTCAACCAGTTGCTTGTGTGGAAATTTAAAATGAACAAGAGTCTTTATCTCTTTGTTTTTTGTCACACGATGACCTTTCAATGCATGTTACCTAAGAACTAGAGAGAATTCATTCATTGAAGAGAAAATCAATGGAAACAAGAAAGGTTCACCTATAAGTGATACAAGAGTTGGGTTATGAGAAAAGATGGCACCATTGCAATGATAAATATGTAAGCGGGAGAGGAAAAAAAAAATCAAAAGGTGGTGATCTTCAACTATAAGGGTCTAGAGCATTGGCAGAGCAAGAAGAAGCATTGGAAACCATTTTAGAGTATTGTGCCGAAATGGAAGAGAATGACAATCTTGGTGGAAGAAAAAAAACGAGCGAGAAACATTAGAAGGTAAACCCATATCATGAGGTTTGTCATCCTATGTTTGGAGTCAATGTATGAAGGACTATCAAGAGGGCAGTAGCTTGGGATTCCAAGGAGGACAATCATAACAATTTTTCAATGAAATCCATCTGTAATGTATCTAAACCGCAAATTTTGGGGGAAAGGGGGTTCTCTTGCACTTCTAGGGTTTTTCACCTTAAATAAGAGAGGTCTTTCTACCCCAAAAATTGGAAGGTTTATTCACGATTAATTCTAATATGATTAAATATGCCTAAATGAAATGTCCTAAATGCAATAAACTGAAAATGGAAATAAACTATTACTAATGAAATGCAAGATCTTTCAAAACACAATGTAAAATGACCTAAGAATGCCAACAAACTATAACAAAAATGAAAGGGTTTGGAGAAGTGCACCTGGAAATTGAAATGTTATGTAGAGAGGCTTTGGAATCTTGTAGAATTTTTTGTTGAAGCCACCTAGGACCATTACGCCAAGCTGGGTGACTTAGTCCTATTTCAGGGAGATTATGTCAAAACAAGTTTCAAGAAACTAGGTATCTGGAATTGTAGAAAAAAAAATTCAAGCCCAACAATGGGACTAATTCGCCAATGATGGTGACTTAGTCCACCTTTAGATTTTAGGAATCTCGAACATTCAATCTATAGCTTTTAGTTTGTACTTCAGCCTCTAAAAAGAATCTGGATCTGAATCTGCAGAGTTTCACCTATAGGTGATCTCCAAGCTTATTTTCAGGTTTTCTTGACTTTGAATGATGTTGACACCTTTTAACACCTTTCTCTTTGACAAATGTACATACAAGACCTACAAAACACACATGCAAAGAGGGAAAAAGGGTTAAGGGTTGAGGGATAGGGGTTTTCCTTAGTCAAAGCCCATTTTGGTAATCAAACCCTTGAAAATGGAATGAAATGGAAAGATAATGATGATTGAACAACATGCAAGTGCTATAACTCACCAAACGTTTGGTGTAGAAATCTGAAGATATGTAGGTAACAACTCTAATGGATGAATGTTTAAAGTTCCAAGTGTGATTTCTTGAATGATTGGATGCTTGAACTATTGAGGACGATAGATTGCTTGCTATATTAGGGTTGAAAATGAGGGGAAGACTCTTTATTTATACATGATTTGCCCTGATTCTCAAAAATACCTCATCACAGGCTGACCTCAAGGTCTCGAGAACAATATCCCACCCAAAAAATAAAATAATTTTGATTTTTAAACCAGATGGGACTAAGTCATCCAAGGTGGTGACTTAGTCCGAGCAAGGCAATTTTGCTAGGTGTCAAGAATTAAAGTGTATTTAATAATGTTTAACAATATTATTCTTTGAAACACACTTAAGTAAGGCTTGTAAGTGCATTAAGGGGCAATTTAAACATAAGAAAGGGTTAAATTATTGATGAAAAGCCTTGGAAAGTGTGGGATTTGTTACAACTCCTTACAACACTTTCAAATAAGGCTTGTTAAGAGGTTATTTAGATGAAATACATTAGAAAGGTCCTAGAAAAGTGTGAAAGTGTGTTACAACACTTCACAACACCTTTGCAAGATATCATAAGGTTTTTATTGATTTACAAGCATCCAAGACCTAATGTGAATGTGGTGTCCACATTGCAACATTAAATCTAGGCAAAATCAAGCCAAAATCCATAGGAAAGGCCCAAATGAGCATAAAATGTCTAAGGATACATTCTTTTGTGACACAAAATGCATTGACAATGGTAATGCTCAGTTTATCTATTCACAATAATGAAGGTAGTCTAGTGTCCATTATCAAATGAATATGGTAATTGATAAGGAGGAAGAATTTTTGGACAATCTACAAGAGATCAAAAGGCAACCAAGGTAATTCTCAAAGAAAGTACGATAGACCCCAGTAAAGGGAATATTTCATAACACATTCAGAAGGTAGTCAAGAAAACATAGTGAATTCACCTCAAATTCCATGAGGAAGGATATCATGGTAAGAGGGCATGTGGGTTTGTTATTATATGCAAAAACGTGACTTAGATGGAAAAGACCTAGAGGGGCATAGCAAGTGCAACAAAACAAAGATAAAGAGTTGTATTTTTCTCATGGATTAGAATCAATAACTTTTAAAAACATAACACGAGAACAAGACACTTAATCTAAGATAGAAGGTGGCATTTTGGAACCATCACTAAGAGAAACCAATGCATTATCTACAATAGGTTAGAAAGGATAGTCCAGTGGGTTTACATAGAGGACAAAGACATTGAATATTTTAAGGTTTTGGTCAATACTCAAAGGACAATATGTAGGAACATGAGCTTTATGCACTACATAATGTTTGGCAAGTGAAGTTTTCTAATTTTTTTGGTTTACCCTCAATAAGGAAAGGATATGACTATCCTTGATTTTCAAGATACTATAGTAGTCCTCTTTAAGGTTATTGCATCTTGTTGATCAAACCTTTCTTTTTCACACTGCCATTTGTGAGTATCTTTGATAGTCCAACATGAATTTTTAGTATGATAAACTAAGCTTAGTTTGGGGCCACCATAAGGGTTATCTATCCAAAACAACAATCTAAAAGGAAGAAAACATAGATCAAGTAGTCTATAGGACCCAAGTTCTTCAACAATGATCACATCATCCATCCTCAAATGCAAGATGATATCAACAACAACAAATGATGAGTATCTTTTGACTTCTAAGACCACTATTGCTACTATTACAACTAGTGCTAAATTCTCCTCTTAGATGTCATTGGAGGAGATTAGGTGTTTTGAGATAAGAAGAATATAGTAACAAAGACTATTAGGGGTCTTCTCAGTCATTAAGGGATAGCGCTAAGATAAAAGGCCTATAGTAGTCAAAGCAACTATAAAGTCCAGTGATAAAATACCAGAGTTCACGAGCTTGTAAAGAAAGACAATCACAATGAGAGGTGACACTAAAATTAGTTGGTATTAAAGAATATTGAATAATAAAGAAGAATAGTTAATCTAGACACTATAGTGGAAAAGTGACGAGTACATTAGGAATTTTTAAGACTTATGTTTGTAGGACAAGGAAGGGACAATACCAATAGGATCCATAAATGTTTCAAGGAAAAACAATGGGTAGTTATGCAATAAATAAAATTCGTAGCAACATGATTTCAAGAAAATAGTAGGAAAGAATGATGAGTTTGAATTTGTGTATAAGTACTTTCGGAGCTTGTTGTTGTCCCATAGTCAGAATTTTGAAAAAACTTACGGTATTGCTTTGAAGACAGTGTCAAGGATTTATAATCACATCCATAGATCATGATAGAGGAAAACCAATATCAAAATTATAGTTAGAGAGAGAAGATAATAATCATGGAAACCATAGGATAGTTATGGTGAAGAATGGGTTTGAGTAGTGATAGTCATGTTGCCGAAGACACTTCATATTTTCTAAGTTTCTCATTCATGGTGAAGAATGACGGTTTCATTTGTTGTGATTGTAGTGACAAGAAATATGAAAGGAACAGTTGATGATGAGACTGTTATAATAGGTATGACAATAGCAATTTTAGTTTTGAAAGAAATTCATTAAGATTAAAATTGTGTAAAGGCCACCCATATGAGCAAAATATAGATCAAATACGATAGGAATAATATCGTCAAGAGTTTGATACAAATGTCAAATATTGTCCTAAAAATAATATTCTACTCCTCTAAGAGAATTTTGACTGATTTAAATCTTCTCCCACATGCCCTAGGGTAAGTGCACCAAGCTGTGACACACAAATGGCTCTTAGGATGCCACTTTTTTCTCTGAAATCAGCAAAATCTGATGTGCATGAGAAAAATGAAGATAGTTATGCTCAAAATTTAAAGATGTAGCAAAACAAGAGTTTAAGTGCTCTGAGTCTAGTTTCTAAGCTACTAATTTTTTTTGAAAAGAATGAAGATTAAGGGTTTCAAAAAGGGGGAGAAAAATAGGTCCTATTTTTATCAAAAAAATAGCATATTGTTTAAGGCCCCCCTCCCTTTTTCATTAACTCTTTTTAAGAATTTAAAAAATCTAAAGAGTGAGAAACTAGCTAACACCATGTAGTTTATCCACATTCTTTCGGCTAATATTCTAATGAATATATATATATATTATGAATATTTGAAGTGGACACATCCTGAAAAGTTAAAATTTGAGTGTGCTCCCCCCTAATATTTTTGAAAACTAATCAAAAATTGATTCTTTTTTTTCATCAATTGTAGAATGGAGCCTAGTTTTAAAAAACGTAATTTTTTTCAAGATTTGATGAATGAGTAAAAATCTATCCTAAAACTAGCATGTGTTGGTTTTTGACAAAAAAAAGAGGCAATAACAAGAGAAATTATGGATGAAAACCTTAACATAATCAAAACATTAAAAAAATTATATATTTTGATAGCTAAGAGAGCCTAACATCATCATAGTTTTTTAATAATATTGCATTGAAAGATGTGTAAACGTGATGGTTAGCACGACCAAAAATATGTGAAAATTTGGTACACTCCTAAGAAAATCACATCCATAAGTAGCTCATTTGGTGAGCACCAAATTGGTCCTCTCAAAATGGCACATCCCGTTTGGCACTCACAAAATTTGGTGAGCACCAAATGGGATGTGCTATTTGGAGAGCATTGAATGAGTTGCATTGAAAAAAAACTAACTTTCCTTTCTCTTTGTGTCTCTCTCCACCACTTTGATAATGCTTAGATTTCACAGTTTCCAATCGTTGATGGATAGTTGAGGTTTTACCTTTCACTCCCTCTCTACCACATTCCCTCTTAACAAATATGTACCCATTACATCTCTCAACCCTCTCTAGGTCTCTCCTACACTGTCTACCATGTCTTCCATCCTTAAGGTTTAAGGTATAGGATTGACCATTTAATGTGTAGTATAACTCCCCCTCTTAGGTCTCTTCCTCCCTCTATCCATCCCACCCCATCTCTCTCAAGTATATCCTTGACTCTATCCATTTCACCCTATATCTCTTGGATCTCTCAAGCCCCCTCTCCCTCTCTCAAGTATCTCCCTCCCACCCTAACTACTCTCACACCCACTCTCCCTCTCTCAAGTCTCTCCCTCCCACCCTAACTAGACAACTCTCTCTCCCTCACTCTATCCCTCCCACCCTCTATCTCTTAGATCTCTCGCACCATCTCTCCCTCTCACAAGTCTCTTTCTCCCACCCTAGCTAGAAAACTCGCTCTCCCTTACATTATTCTCTCTCTTAGGTCTCTTCCACTCCCTCTCTCTCCCTCTCAAGTATCTCTCTATTAAGTCTCTCTCACCCTAACATATTTCTCTCTTAGGTCTCTCTCTTAGGTGTCTCTCTCAATTTTCTCCCATTCCCTCTCTCTCCCTCTATCTTAGTTCTCTCCCTCATAATATATCTCCCATCACATCTCCCTCTCTCAGATCTCTCCTCCCACCCCAACTAGATAACTCTCTCTCTCCCTCTCAAGTCTCTCTCTCAAGTCTCTCCATCCCACCCTAACTAGACAACTCTCTCACTCCAACCTCCTCTCTCACACTCCCTCTTTCTTAGGTCTCTCCCTCAAAATATCCCTCCCAACCCCTCTCCCTCTCACAGGTCTCTCTCCCCCACCCTGACTAGATAACTCTCTCTTCCTATCAAGTCTCACTCCCTCCCATGCTACCTGGACTACTCTCTCTCACTCCAACCCCCTCTCTCACACTCCCTCTCTCTTAGGTATCTCCCTCAAAATATCCCTCCCATCCCCTCTCCCACCCATCCTAACTAGATAAATCTTTTTCTATGATAGTAGTGTCTCTCTTTCAAGTTTCACTCCCTCCCACCCTACCCAAGAAAATCTCACACCAACCCCTCTCTCACATTCCCTCTCTCTCCCTCTCAGGTCTCTATCTCTCTCAATCACTCCAACTCCCTCTCTCAAGTCTTTATTTTTCTCTCTCCCTCTCTTCTCCCTCTCTTATCTATCTCTCTCTGAGGTGTCCAAATCCCTCTCTCTCAAGTCTCTCCTCAAAATATCCCTCCCAACCCCTCTCCCTCTCTTAGGTCTCTACCCCCTACCCTAACTAGATAACTCTATCTCTCCAGGTCTCACTCCCTCCACCCTTACCTAGAAAAATCTATCTCACTCCAACCCTCTCTCATACCCCCTCTCTCTACATCTTAGGTCTCTCTCTCTCTCTCCAACTCCCTTTCTTACATATCTCTCTTTGGTATCTCTCTCTCAACTCTCTCTCTTAGGTTTCAGCCACTCCCACTCTCATAGGTCTCTCACCCCATGCTAACTAGATAACTCTCTCTCTCCCTCTCAAGTCTTTCTCTCTTAGGTCTCACTCCCTCCCATCCTACCTAGACTACAATCTCTTGCACTCTAACCCCATCTCTCAAACTCCCTCTCTCAGGTCTCTCCCTCAAAATATCCCTCTTACCCTTTCTCCCTCTCTCAGGTCCCTCCCTCTCATCCTAACTAGATAACTCTCTTTCTCTAATGTAGTAGTCTCTCTCTCTCAGGTCTCACTCCCTCTCACCCTACCTAGAAAAGTATCTCACTCCAAACTGCTCTCATATACTCCCTCTCAAGTCTTTCTCTCTATCTATCTCTATCACTCCAAATCCCTATCTTACTATCTCTCTCTATCTATCTCTTAGATATCTTTCTCTCAGGTGTCTCCCACTACCTCTCTCTCAGGTATCTCCCTCAAAATATCCCCCAACCCCTCTTCCTCTCACATGACTCCCCCCAACCCTAACTAGATAAATCTCTCTCTCCCTTTCAAGTCTCTCTCTCTCTTAGGTCTCACTCCCTCCCACCCTACCTAGACTACTCTCTCTCACTCCAATCCCATCTCTCACACTATGTCTCTCTATTAGGTCCCTCCCTCCCATCCTAACTAGATAACCCTCTTTCTGTTATGGAGTAGTATCTATCTCTCATGCCTCTCCCTCCCCAACCTACCTAGATAAATCTCTCTCACTCCAACCCCCTCTCTCACATTTCCTCTATCTCTCCCTCTCAATCCTTTCTCTCTCTCTCTCTCTCACTCCAAATCCCTCTATTAGGTATTTGTCTTTCTCTCTCTCACTTATCTCTCTCTCAATTATCTATCTCATGTCTCCCTCTTAGGTGTATCACACTCCCTCTCTCTCAAGTCTCTCCCTCAAAATAGCCCTTCCAACCCCTCTCCCTCTCTCGGGTCTTTGCCTCCACAATAATTAGATAACTCTCTCTCTCCATCCCAACCACTCCCTCTCTTTCAAGTCCCTCCCACAAAATATCCCTCTCTCAAGTCTCTCCCCTCCACCCTAACTAGATAACTCTCTCTCTCCATCTCAACTCTCTTTCTTAAGTCCCACTCCCTCCCACCTATTAACAAGTTTTTTAGCACTACAACAACACAGACATAATACAAGTATTATATCTCTCTTGAAAGGTAATTACTTTCTGAAATGAAAGAAAATGTGTTAAATTTCTTTCATATGGTTTAGGACATAGAGAACACCCACTTTCCAATTTCATTCAAGGATAACCTTAGAGATCTCAATCCAAGAAGAAAGAGATATTGCAATAGGGTTGTTTAGGGAATAAATAGAAACTAATGAGGGGTTCACCACCAAGTTTGGACTTGAAAAGATAAATGAAATCTAAGATGAAACACTAACCCTAATTCGATGCAATGACCTACAAAATGACCAAAAAATGTAAATCAGACAAGACAAGAAGCTATAGGATGGACTATATGCACATGAAAATATACAGATGCTTGGAAGGAGCTCTAAAATACTAGATTGTTTGAATTTAGTGCTAATTGGGACTCATTCACCAAGCTAGGTGTCCAAAATTTGGGTTTCTGTGCAGGAACAAGAATCTGGCAAATGGGTATCTAAATCTGCAAAATCCTAATTTTTGACCAAAATTGAGACTCATTCACCAGAAGTAGTGAATTAGTCTATTTAGGTTTTTCAAAAACTTTAGGACCTGAATCTCCTCTTCTCTATCTACCCAATCTTAATCTTACCGTTTATCACTCCTCAAACAACATGTACCATCTGAAGAAGGAATAGATTTACCTTTAGAAAATACCATGTGGCCATCACCTACTAGCTGATGCCATAAAAATAATGTAAAATAACATAAGACGGGCTCGCAGGGAGCGACACAAATATGGCCGCATCATTAGTCCTTCAGTCATTGATCCTATTTTAAATACACTAGTTATCCTTACCAAAGAGACTAGGTCCACCATTATATCATACACATGGCTAAAGTTCGCCAACCCGTATGAATAAAATAAGAAGTGATTAAACTAGATGGGCATATGGGGAACGATCAAGATTGATTCAATCAATCAAATGGCTCATACGAAGTTGTATCTACACATTCCACAAAAGTTATTCATAAAAAATGGGGCATGACTAGGTAAAATCCCATAAAAAGGCTAAAGATTTAGAATTTTCTTTAGATTAAGCCTTCAACTATTAATACCTGGAAAGGCATGAGACAACTATCAACCTAAGACAAGGGGCCAATAAAACATTGATTATGATGGCACATATGACAACTTAAGTGACAAGGAATGAGAAAGATACGCCAATGTAAAATTAGAATGACCAATGGTTTTCAGGCCAAGATTTTAAAAGTTCTACAAATATAAAAACCTATCACAATGATGGAAAAATTGACCTTACAATTAAGCACAAAAGACCAAACCAGATTTTTCACAATTTTTCATGAGAGAGCCAGAAATTATTTTGGGGTTCCATCACATTATATAACGTTTATGTGTTTTAATAATGTATACACATTATTTAAAATTGGAACCCCCAACCCACATGCAGCCTTGGTTTTAGGCTCGAGAAAGGCTTGGCAATCCAACCCTTAGCCTTTGACCTACAACTAAAAAACTAAGGTAGATTGAAGAAGAATCTCCAACTTTGGCAATATGGTTGATGGAGTTTATTCTAAATCAATCTATAAAATTAAAACCCATTAGAGAAAACAATGTCTAGTTTCCAAAGATATATTTTTTGTTAATATTGGATTATATTTGTTATTTTTTAATTAATTTCTAAGCAAACTAGTCCTTAAACTTGAAATACCAGGCATTTTTTTTTAATAAATTTTTTCTGGTTAAGTTTCTTGTAAAAAATTATATGGAATCAATCTTTAGACAATTATCTACACAATGAAAAAAAAATATTCAAAAATTATTTAGTTTAGGTCTAATTATGTTGTTCGTACACGTTGATTTTTAAAAACAACAATTAAGGGCAATAAAAATTCAATAAAAAAATATTAAAAAAAAATTACAAAAAGAATTCCTCATCAATCTTCATGTTTTTAGCTCTCTTTCCCCAAAAGGAATAGGCAAAATACTTTTATTTGGGTCAAAAAGTGGTGTCTATACATGTGCAAAGTATGGTAAGAAACATGGACTTTGAAAAAGTAGTTTTTATACATCTCTATCAAAATTTATTTCTATCATTTGGGTATTAGAATAAATTACATATTTATAAACTAGATTCAAAATGCTAAATTTCATATTATTGACTTTTTTAAGATTCATTGTGTAAGTGCCTCAAATTTCTAGTTCAAGTGTGACAAATTCTAAAAAACAACCAAAAACACTTCCACTTTTTGAGATTTTTGTGGACCCAACTTCTTGCAACATCCCTCATATTCATGCAAATTCGTCGAATATCATGTTCTATCTAAATTCTCATTCCAATTAAACTGAACCTCTTTCTTAAGGAGATGTGTAAATGGTAACATTTAGTCTGCTAGGGATGCTACGAAAAGATGAATAACTTGAATTCTTCCTTCTAAAGTATGCAATTGAGATATGTTTCTAGGAGTTGAAATGTTAACTATAGCATCAATTTTCTTTGTATCCACCTAAATGCCTTTATGAGAGACGATAAAACCTAAAAATTTTCCACTATCTACACCAAAGACACATTTTTTTGGATTCAATCTCATTTATATTTTCACATTTGCTAAAAATATCTTTTGAAGGATATTCACATTGGCTTGTCGAGTTAAAGATTTGGCTAGAATTTGGTCAGCATAATCTTCCAAACTATTATGTATGTAATTCTGAAATATCAATGTCATAGCTCATTGATATGTTGCACCTGCATTCTTTAATGTAAAGGGCATCATTACCCAAAAAAATGTTCCCCAAGCTGTCATGAATATTGTTTTGTATTGATATTGAGGGTTGATAAAGATTTGATTATATTCAGAAAATCCATCCATGAATGACAAAACAACATGTCCCACAATTGAGTCTACTATCATGTCAATATTAGGAAGGGGAAATTCATACTTTAAAGATGATTTATTCGAGTCACAAAATTCCATACACATCCTAATATATATATATTTTTTTTGTGACTGCAACAATGTTTAAGATCCAAGGAGAATAATTTATAGGTTGTATAAAACCAGCTTCAAGAAGCTTCTCAATCTCAGCCTTAACCAATAAGTCTATCTTAGGGCTCATCATTCAAATATTCTATCTAATTGGTTTAGCATTTTTAATGAGTACTATGGTGTGTGTTACTATCTTAGTTTCAATTTCTAGCATATCCGAATAAGTCCAAGTGAAATTTTTAAAAAAGTCATGAAGAAAAGTTGCACGATCTTCTTATTCATCTTCATCAAGGCACTTTCCTATCTTAATCACATTTTCTTAATTGTTAATATCCATCAATATGTCAATGGTATCTCCTAAAGGAAGTGCATTTTGTTTCAGGAATTCAGGGTTGTATTTCTCAATCTCATTACTTTCATTTTCTTCATCTGCTTATTTAGGACTAATCACAACACACATAACTGGTTCCTTTTTAGGAGGAGAAAATGCCTTATCATAAAATCCTCAAAAAAATTTCAAAGATTCATCTTCAAAGAACTCCAATGATGCTTCCCAAGTTGTATCAATCAATTCCAAATGCGGGTATGTGCAGGATCATCATGGAAAAAATAGGCCCTTAAATGGCGATAAAATTCAGAAAAATCAGAGTTAGTAAAATTGACATAAAAATTTGAATAAGTTATCTATATTATTTCAAAAATATGTAAGAATAGAATCTGTAGAAAATTGAATGTAGTTTCTAAAATACTAGGGTTTTTTTTTTCAAAATAAATCTATTTGGTGAAAATTTGAAATTTCAATGTAGTAGTACTTAAATTTCAAGGAAAAAATAAGTAGATTTTTTTCTAACCAACCTTACCACAATAAAATGATAATATTTTTTTATAATATTTTAGATATAAGTAGAGGACTCATGTCCCGATGTGATGCATATTTTTTTGTATTTTTATTCCAAGTAAATAATTAATTATGATTTTTTTATTAAAACTTTTAAAAATATAAAAACTCCTATGTTTAACCACCTTAACTTGGTCAAAACTTCATGAAATTCATTTTTTTTTTTAATCCTATAGTATGTGAAGCATAGAATGTGACGAATGTTTCAGATTCAAAAAATGTGATACCATTTGAAAGAAATAGATTTTTTTCAATCAACCTATCAATCGGGACTTTATTCATAATTCAAATAGAAAATGAATAATAGTTATTTATTAAATTAAAAGTAAAGAATAATTTATATTGGTGGAAATTTGAGAATCTCCTTTAAAAACCCTTTTCATTTCATCAATTTTGGGTAAAAAAAAAGTCGTCAGCCACATGGGCCATCATATCACTTACATATCGCCACTTTTTGGCCCATCATGATCCTGCACATACCCATGCTCCAAGGTAAGAGTTGTTTTAGGATTGCACATAATGGTGTTGATGTTTAACGAAGATATTTTCATCGCTTGTGAACTATCTTATAAGGATAGTATCCCAAACCATTTTTTGCTTCTTGTGTATTAGGCTCTATAGGAACACAGATGCCTTGTTCTTTCTTTCCACATCATTTTCCATTATAACCAAGTTTCTTCATAATCTCATAACCTATTCCATAAAGGTTATCCATTTCTTTTAGGTTTGGTGTTTGTTGATAAACTATCTCATCAAATTTTGTTGTATCGCATGTGTCATCTTCAAAGGTAGGTGAGGTCTAGATGCTTGTAAGTTTTCTTTTGAATTATGTGTTGACATTACCATTGGTTGATTTTGTTTTTCTTCTTCTTTCCTTGTAATTAGGTATTACCCCAAAAAAAAATATGTGAAGTCTAAGGAACCCCAATCATCTTCCAATAACTTTGTCACCTTTTCCATCTCATTTTGTGTTAATTTCATTGGTTCTATCTTCAAGGTTGGAATTAGTGTGTTTAGATGACTTGTCTTTCCATTTTAAACTTAAACTCTTAGGATCATGGTCTATTTCAACTTGGTGTAATTTATTGTTATAGACATACTTTATGATACAATAAAGAGTTGAAGGCACCACTTGCATATCATGAATCCAAGGCCTTCCTAAGAGAAGGTTATACAAAAGATCATGAGGCATGACATGAATAGTAGTTTATATGGTAGCCTTTCCAATTGTAATAGGAAAAGTAATCAAACCAAGTGGTTGCTTTCCTGCATTATCAAATCCCCGAATTGATAATGAATCAGGTTGAATTCTTGATTTATCCATGCCAAGTCTATCCAAAAGGTTCACACTACACACATTAAGGGCGAAGCCATTGTCAACAAGAATTTTTTTTATTCCAGTCCTATTATAGGCATCAACTATCATGAAGGCATCATTTCTATTTCTTATTTCCAAAGGAGGAATCTCATGTTTATAAAAATTAATGTATATGTTAACAATATTCATTCCTTAAATTAGAGTTGTTATATTACTTGCATTTGTATTAGAGTGAAGCACAACTTGTTGCAAGGTTGTTTGAAGCATAGTGTGATAATTAGGTGAATTATGGATTAGATCCCATAGGGATATCTATGTTGGAGTATTCTTAAGTTTTTCAACAAGATCATACTCCTTTCCATTGTTTGAAGGAAAGAGAGGAGCACTAGGAAAAGCTGGGTTAGGAAAAGGTAAGGATATTGAAGTTTTTTTTCTTGGTTGGGTATGTGCAGGATCATGATGGGCCAAAAAGTGGCAATATCTAAGTGATATGATGGCCCATGTGGCTGAATACTTTTTTTTTACCCAATATTGATGAAATGAAAAGGGTTTTTAAAGGAGATTCTCGGATTTCTAATAATATAAATTATTCTTTACTTTGAATTTAATAAATAATTATTATTCATTTTCTATTTGAATTACGACTAAAGTCCTGATTGATAGGCTGATTGAAAACAATCTATATATTTAAAATGCTATCACATTTTTTGAATCTAAAATGTGTGTCACATTCTATGCTTCACATACTATAAGATTAAAAAAAAAAAAAGAATTTCATGAAGTTTTGACCAAGTTAAGGTGGTCATACATACGAGTTTTTTACATTTTTTAAAAGTTGTAATAAAAAAATCATAATTAATTATTTACTAAGAAATAAATAACACAAAAATATGCATCACATCGGGACATGAGTCCCCTACTTATATCCAAAATATTATAAAAAATATTTTCATTTTATTGTGGTTACCTAGGGTGGTCAGACAGACACCTACTTATTTTTTCCCTGAAATTTAAGTACTACTGCATTGAAATTTTAAATTTTCACCAAATAGATTTATTTTTAAAAAAATAAACCTAGTAGTTTAGAAACTACATTCAATTTTCTACAGATTATATTATTACATATTTTTAAAATAATATAGATAACTTATTCAAATTTTTACGTCAAGTTTCGTAATTCTGATTTTTTGAATTTTATTGCCACTTAAGGGCCTATTTTTTCCATGATGATCCTACACATACCTGGTTATGGATTGTTTTGAGTGGTATATGTATGCAAAACAATATTATAACTTTATTTTTGTGAAACATTATTCTTAGGTGGTTCAAGGGTAAGAATAGGTTTATTTTGAGTTTGAGGTTTTTGTGAAGGTGGGTATAGGACAAGTTTAGGTTGAATCACATTTACTTCTCTTGGTTTTGGTTTGTTGTAACAAGCCTTAGTGGATGAGCTATGCAAAATGAACTCCTCAAGAGATTCATCTATCATGTCAAAGTAATCACTACTAGAAGGCTTGAGGGTTAGGTTAACATGGAAAAAGTGATTTGACATACTTAAAATGACTATGCTTTCTCCAAGTGGTTAATTGGTTTTTAGGTGTTTTCATTTTGTTTGCTAATGAATTCCAAATGTAATCTAATCTAATTGAACTATGAACTAATGGTCAAAATGAAAAGTAGAGTAATATAATTCTATCCACAATTGAAATGAATGTAAACTAATTTAAATCTAATGAAATGGATGTAACAAAAACTCTACAAATTAAAATTGATTACTAACAACAACAAAAAATAATAGAGAAATAGAGAATTCAATGCTGTAAAATGCAGTTTAAGATCTTGTCCAGGACTAAATCACCCAGAGGGATGTATGAGTCCAGATTGAGGTTTTTTAGATGTTTTAACGCTAAATAATAGTCACCATAGAATACCCAAATATCAGGCACAATCTCCTATACTTGGATTAAATCACCTAGAGGGGCGTATGATTACTACTCTAGGTTTTCTAGACTAGAACATGAATCTGACCATGCTTAATATTAATCTTCGAAAATCTAGAAATTATCCTATGGTGGGACTCATATGCAACTTTTGATGTATCAGTGTCATTCTACATTTTTGAAAATTCAAGGTCTAGATCTGATCTACAATCTTTTCTCCTCCTTCCCAATTTTATTTTTGGATTTGAACCAGTAAAAGGACCTACAAAATAGAATATAGTGTTGATTTTCTTATGGGGGGTTTTCCTCAATCAAATCCCTAGTTTGGTAATGAAACCTTGATGGAAACAATGGATCTTGACTATAAATATGGACATAAACCCTAACCTTAAGTGTATCTAAGATTAGGAAATCTAAAATGCAATGCAACCCTATTCTAATGTGCTAGAATGAGATGCATGAATGAAACATGGAGATGAATGACTCACTTTGAGAGATCCCTAATCATCCCAAATGAGCCCTAATAATGCATGTACCTTCCTTAGGCTGAATTTAGAATGATAATGGAGGACATAATCACTTAGGAAACACATCACTAGGCTTGGTTTGATGGATAGTTGCATATCCCCAACCTAGAATCCATCATGATTCACCATAGGAAACCATAATCAATCCTTGAAAATGCTAGATCTTGAATGAAAGTGAGCTTGAAGACTTGCAAGAACACAATAATTCTACTCCAAGAATTCAACTTTGCTTGCTAATTTCTCTTGAATTGTCTTATGAAAGAACGCTTGAATGCTTGTGAATGCTTAGATCTTGAAATTTCTCTTCTAGATTGAAAATAATGACTTAGAAGCATGTTTTTGATAAAAGGGTAAAACGGGGTTTACAGGGACCCGAAACCACAACATTTACAAAACAGAAAAGAGGACACCAAAGTCCAACCAAAAAAACCAGCTGCCCAAGAAAAGACCAGCAGCAACCAAATGAAAAAGACCAGAAAGGTCAAGTCGAAAGGAATAGCAAAGTAAGCACCAAGAAAACCCCAACCATTAATTTAGAGTCATGAGGAATGACTCCGTCTCCACCTCCAGATTTTGCATATCATTGACACCCTTTTTAAAATTTTGAATCATCATCGAAGTAAGGGGGGCCTTGCACTTCAGATTGGCTCTGGTTCTTCTAGAAATTTCGGCTTCCATAGAAGCATGTTTATATATGAAATACAATTAATTTACTAATTTTTAGATCTCAAAAGATAACATCAATGAAAAATTTGAATTAAAAACTTGAATTTCATGCTCAAAACCTAAAATTAGGCTACATGGGACTCATACACCACCTATGGCATATGGGTCCCACCAAGGGGGACTCATATGCCCAAAGTGGCATATAGGTCCCACTTAGGGTGAATCATATGCCCAAAGTGGCCTATGAGTCCCACCCTAGTTTTTTGAGGTGGGCCAATGATGGGTTGTTAGAAATTTTAATGCTTTTGATGGTTTTATTGGGATTTTAGTGAAAATAAGCCTTGAGATCTGAAATAAAGGAGCTTGGGGGCCTATTAATGATGATTTAACATGTATTTAATGCAGGGGTACTAAAATAGGTCCAAATTAAATGAGAAAGTGTACTATCTCCAAGAAGGGAGTACAATTTCCATCATTACAACAAGGTCTTCAATTTTTCTCTTCAAGAGATCTTCAATATTTTTTCCACCTAAATCTGCAAACATAAATCAAGTGGGGAATTTTTTTTGTTTTTGGTGAATGGGGGTTTACATTGGTCAAGCCTAGTTTTTGTAATCAAACCTTGAAATGAAATAAAATAGCATGAAAGGAATGATGAATGAACAACTCAATGTCAAAACTCACAAAACCATTGAATAAACCTTGGAATGTAAATCTTCAACTTGCACGAAATGACTTCAATGAATGTGGATCTTAAACCTTGGATATTCAATTGAAATAGTGTTTTGAATGCTTGAATGAATCATGAAACATACATCATCATATTAGCTCCAAAACATGCATGATGTAAGTATACTTTGACATGACAATTGGATCTTGATTGCTGCAATAATTCTTCAATAAATCTGCTCTTGAACACCTTGAATTGCTCTTAGATTTTTTATGTTCTTGAATTTATTTTCTAGGATTTTAAATGATCAGATGATCGTATATTTATAGATATGTTTCCTTAATTTCCTGAAATTCAAATAATAGAAGCCAACGTGTGAATATAGATTTGAATTTGTTAAAATACTACCAAAAAACATAATTTAAATTTAGGTCCTTGGTCCTAGGTCCCTAGCCCTAGGATGCACATTGCTCACTGAGAAGTGTTATGTTAATGAATTAATAAATGCTAGGTTTCCTCTCCAAAAAATGTAATTAAATAGGATTAGTAAATGAATTAAGGTGTCAATTAAGTCAAATTAACCTCAATTAATTAAGGGATCCCTAAATAAGTGTAAAAGTGTAAAGTGATACACTTTATAACACCAAAATAAGGCACAATTAAGTCTATTTTAACGTTAGTTCAAAATTAAGTGTGAAAATGTAAAAGGGATACATTTTTATATACTACACATACTAAATTCTATTAAAGAAAAGTATATTTAATTTTATTCAAATCAACATACTAGGGGCTAGTGAACACTATTTTGTACGTCATTTGTTGCATTGGATTTGTGATTCCATCCTTGATCTTACTTATTACCATCATCAAAATCAAGTAATTCGATGTGGTTTCATGGCTACCCTGATTCAACCTCTATAGAGAAAGGGAAATCCAAGGGGGCATACATCTATCCTTGAATTCAATTCTTTGTACAAGTTTGATAAAAAAAAATTGAACGATTAACGAATCGGTGTTGCAATATGTAGTTCCTAACATTGTGGTTTTGCAAATGGCTATAGTGGGGGCACCATTCTCCCTCTTTGCGAATGAATCCATATGAGTATCATTTTATCTAAAATCGTTTAGCTTGCATGTGCACATAGTATCATATTGCCACTAAAGTGGGGGCTAAATGTAGTGCAAAAAATTGTACTCCTTTCTAAGAGAAAGTACAATTTTACACTTAATTTGGACCTATTTTAGTGACCTCTCATTAATAAATTTTTAAACCTCATTATTGGGCCCCTAATACCATTTATTATGTATCCCAAGGCCTATTTTATATATTTCTTGACACTATACACTACATTGAATAAACACTATCAATTAATTTAATGCCTCAAAATAAATTAAGTCTTGAAATATTAGGTTAGGATCCATTTTCCCATGGGTGAATGTGTCCTCTTCTAGTTCACAAATTTAAATTTAAACATGTTTTTTCTGGCATTTCAAGGTTCTAAATTTAAATTCTACATGTCAGCTTTCGAGATCAAATAAATGGGAAATTAGAAAGGAAGCCTATAAAGCTAAGTCTTTCAATCACTTTTCACTAGAAAAGTAAGAAATTCACATGAGATCATAAGAATTTTCATTCAATAGCAAGAAGAAATCAATCAAGAATTCAAAAGTGAAGTCTTGGAGTAGCATTATATTTGTTTTTGCAGGTCTTTAAGCTCATTTTGTCAGCAAGATAAAAAATTGTCAAAGATTGATGATAGAAGCCTATGGAGGATCATGATGGATTCTAGGTTTTTGAAGATACACCAAGCCATTAAACCAATCCTCTGACTTGTTTCCTAAGTGGTTCCATCTTCCATTATCATTCTACAATCTGCCTAAAGGAAGGTTTTATCAGATTTGTGATCTATTAAGGTGAATTGATATCTCCCAAAGTAGGTCTTTGTCACTATTCATTGTTTCATTTAGAGATCCTATTCTAACACATTTGAGTAGGGTTTCTTTGTATTTAAGCTCTTATAATCTTAGAAAAAAACAAGATTAGGTATTTCACACACTTTCATGTTTCAGATCTATTATTTTCATCAAGTTTTGATTACCAAACTATGGGTGTGGCTGAGGAAAACCCCCATCCACAACCCAAACAATAATTTTGTTTTTTTAAAATTTATCATAGGTACAAATCCAGGAGAAAAGGTTAAAAGCTACAGTAAAGAAGTGTAGGTTTCGTTCTTAGATTTTATATTTAGAGATTTCAAGAAAATATGACTCGGACCCATTCGCCCATGGGCGAATGAGTCCTTGACATGCTTGCAAAAAACTATTTTTTATGATAGGTGGACAATTTTATTCCCTCTTAGATCTGCCAGGAACTTTATTGTTTCTCTCAGTTTTATGCTTAATCTTCAAGTTCCAAGTGCTAGATTTCATTTTGTAGTTTATTTTCTATTTTTAGTTTTTCTCCCCAAAATGTTGTTTGACCTTGACCCCTATCCTCCAAGCATAAGGAAATCTGAATATTCTCACATTAGGTTGATTCACCTAAGGGTTGGTAATAAATTCATTATGGGGATCTCATTTCTTAATGAAATATAGGAATATAGGGTCTATCTCCCCTCTTTGGACTTACCTTTCCATTTTGGGATATCCCACCATATTTTTCTTTCATTTCACGTGCTTACAACAAGCTGAAGATGAAGAAGATTGGACCATGTAAGATCCTCTAAATATTTGATTCCTATAATGTCTACAAGGTGGAGTTACTAGAGGGCATTGTAATTTCATCAATATTCAACAATATGGACCTTTATATATTCCATGGAATAGAGTCAGAAGGGGATAACATAGAAGCCCCTCACCAAAACCAATTATTGCAATAATAACTACAATATATAGAGTAGATTTTAGATAGTTGGACTGAGGGCAACAACTATAGTAAGGAATATAGGGAATATCTAGACAAGTGGAAAGACAAGCCAAAAGAGGATGCAATGTGGATCTCAAAGGCTAAATTTGAATGATAGGTCATTTCCAGAGCTAGAAATGTGTGAGGTGCACTTTTCAAATAACCCTTGTTGGATCTTTTTAATTCCAAACAGTTCTTATAGGAAGCCTATGGATTTTCCATTTCCAATGGTTAGCAACCTAAAAGGGTTTGGCCAATGAACAAGAGAAATAAATTAAACTTTCCTTTTGCACTTTGGAATTTTCAAGACTTGGGAGGGTGATCCCACAATGTACTTATAAAAAATACTTAGAAATCCTATGACTTAACACATGAACCAATGATTGCATCAAAGCATTTAATCAATTCCTTGAACTGAAGCATACAATGCAAACACGCATCCAACCATATCAGCTAGAGACCAATGAAATAATATTTAACTATTTCACCTCTAATTCATGAACTTCACAAAAGACAATCTACTTTTAATTTTCAATTATTGATTTCAAATCCTACCATTTTTGCAAAACCTTTAAGCTAATTGTAAATACAAACTCATAACCCCTCGACTCAGCGAGAAATTCTATCTACTTGTATACTTCATCAAAATGTTTTCCAAGAATATCTAAGATCAAAAAAAAGTTTTCAAAGACCCCTACACAATAGCCTTGAATTCCCTTTTATAAGATTAAGGCAGCAAACAAGCATTGGGATATTGGTTTGTCAAATTATATTTCAATTTCCATTCCAAAGTATTTCATTTCATTTCAAACCCCTAGCAGTTATATTTGCGTGTAAATAAATGGGGGGAAAATACAAAAGACAAATGTTCACTTGTATGATCATGTTGAGCTCATTTCTTTATTGCTTTAGGATTCCACATCACCACATTACTCAAAAGTGAAAAAAAATGAAAAAAGAATAACCCAAAGAGCAAAGCGAAGAAACCTAGTTGGATTTCCACATGCATTTTTCTAACTAAGAGGATATATATTTCTTTTAGGAAATTTATTTCAAAGGAAAGACCTGTGTTATACTCGACCATGCTCTATATCCATCCCACAACCCCTTATGGCTTACTTAACATATTTCTCCAACTAACTTCTATATTCCTCCTCTGTGGGTCAGTTGATATCTAGCAATTTTTTGCACCTTGAGGTTGTATACATTATATCTTGCATCTATTGTTACTCAGGCTTCCTTCACAAAGTTGTCCATACCCACTTCAATCTTGATTAAGTTTTCAATCAAAGTATTCAATATTGAAAATTCCAACTTATCATCAATATACACCATTTGAGGACACAAAGCTATTTGATGTTTGAACAAAGCTCTCCACGAGGCATAGTGCTTTATTTAGTACATCTTCATTAAGAATCTTGGGTACAACCTACTCTTCCATGTCTTTGAAAGCCTTCATATTACCTTACAATTTTCCCCCAATTCTTTCATGGAAGCCTATCATTTCACCAATAGTTTCAATCCCTCTGACTATATCATGAAGATGTTCCGAGGCTTCAAAACCTCCCTTTGTAATTGTCTAAATTTATTTTAGACTATTTAATCTACTGCTCCACTTATTCTAGGTACTCATGAAAAGTTCTTGTGCATGTTGAATCTTCCCATATTCTTGATGGATACCCTTATATGTTAACCATATGGTTTCTACCTTAAGAGTAACTGTAGACCATCTATAACTAAGGATACCTTCAGCCATATCCTTTGTAATGTTATTCATGCCTTCTTGGAGCTTGTTGTTTTTAGACTTAATTTCTTGGAGCTTCTTCTTTAATGCATCAATTCTCAATTTTAGAGTTTCCTTATCCTGCTGTGAAGTACCAGATGGAGAGGTGGGCAGAGTCTTTTGATTTTCTTTGGCCAGAGTAACCCTCACTTTGTTGTATTCTTCAACTAACTTATTGTGCTTTTCCAATAATTTCATATACCTAGCCTGAGTAATTTTGCAGTGTCAACACTCAACATACATAAGAGAATTTTCAACCTTGTATCCTATGGAGTTGTCATCTTTGAAGCTCTCCCTATGATCAAATCTCTAGAAAGGCTAGTCATCATTATACTAAGTCTACATCTCCTTGAATCTAGAGTTAATGAACAAATAGCCAATGCATGTAGACTGGGGATAAACCCCAAACCTAAAGTATTTTCATCAAATGTCTCTTCTGATACCAAATCATCTAGGTCATTACTAATTGCATCCAAATAAATTATGGAAGATAAATTCCATCCTAGCATCACCATCATCCCACTATTTTTAATTAATCTTCTAGGCTCCATGTGATTCATCTGCTAAATTTATCAAACTATCTCTTCTTCAATCTTCTTCTTTATTTTTCCTATTAGGAAGGGTCAACTCCCTAAAGTTACTTTTGTATTGTACATTTATTTCCTAATATTTCAACTTAGCCATGAATTCCCTAAATTCCCTTGTTGTCACAAAAGAGTCATCTTCCAAAAAATTGGCTCAAGCTAGAAGCCTCACATCATTGTACTAGCTTTCCTCAGATTCCCAAGGCACCAACCTATCATCTGGAACAAATGGTTCCATTACACCTCCAAAATTAGGCTAGGAGAATTCTTGTTCTATCTTGTGCTTAATAGGATTTGACTCAAGAGAAAGTTGTTGTACATCTGCTTCAACACCCTATGCTTCATCAACATTCATAAGAGGAAATTCTATAATAAGAATATCCTCAATATCCATCAGTTATTGTTGAACCTCTAGTGGTACAGGATCCTTCGATTGGATATTAGTCTTCAATAAATTTTCTTGCAAGGCACCTTGGGCCAGCTGCTTTGCTTGTTGCACCTTTTCTAGGAAATTGCCATCACTAAAGTCACTATGGATCAATTCCATCCTTTTGAATTTATTAGTGACATATTTGTATGGGCTTTCATAATAAGAATTATTTGGAAGAGATATTTTTTCAACCTCAACAATTTTAAGACATACCCTTTCTCTATCCTAGATAGTAGCCATTGTTGGCAGGTTTCTTATCACATCTTCTTTGAAGTAGAAATCATGAGCCACATACCCTGAGATTCCTTGTTTCATCTTTTCTCTGTCGATGAACCCTTCTAGATCAAATGTTCTAATAGGGTCTGAACCCATTCTCAAGTTTCTTATCATTATACCAAACACCTCATAAGCCTCCTTGGTAGTGACAATAAAGTAATCAAAAGAGAAAGTTGCTGCAATAATAGAAGCCTTTATGGAAAACCTAAAATTCTCAACATCATTGTTATCAATTTGCCACATATTCTTCATAAATGCTAGCCTATATTAAACAAACATAGGCAATAGATGTGGATCCACAATAGTTCCATAGCACTTGATGATAGTGCAATTGTCATACAAATACCAGTCTCCCCAATTACATTCATAATTGGGGTCATCTCCACATTCTCTTGGTCTCAACAAACCTCTAATTATCTTAGGGATTCTCTCAGCTAGCCTCACTCCTAGTTGCACCAAAATAGTATGTTTTATTACATTCTAAAATCCAACATAATTCGAAGTAGAGCAATGCAAATCCTAGATATAAGTCCACATCTGTATAGGCAACTTGTGGTTCCTTTTATCTACCCATCTCAATTTCAGGGCTCGACCAAAAACCTCTCTTCCCTGATATAGAAGCATATGCATCAATAGTGAATAATGTCTAAATGTCAAATGGGTCTTCATTTCCTTCAATCTTATCAATTCATAGTGTAATTTATCAACCACAAGGTAAGCATAGTCAAACCACTTGTGTTGAATATCCATAAGATCATAACTAACGAGGATGATGTTAGCCTTCCATCACACATTATTTCAAGCACCTGACACAACATATAATATGTATACCTGAAATAATCAAAAAAATATTCACAATCTAGTGGCTCCACTTCTTTGAGTGTTAACACAAAACCCTTCTCTCATATATACTTTGGTAACTCACCGCTCTTGTGCCTAACCTTGTGATCAACATATTCCTTCTACAACTTCTCCATACTAATCTTTTTGTTAGCCTCAGGGTTCATATTGAAAACCTTTATGACCTTTCTTTTGTTTATTTACAAAATGCTCCTACCATTTGTGTCAGTGATAACCCTATTGACATCATCATACCTATCTACGAGTCACAATATTAGGTATACAACCAAAAAAATGTTAGGGACAACCAATTTCCCCAAGTCATAACCCAAAAAATTTTGACCAAGGTGTACAACTTATCTCCTTTTGAAAGAGTAAACAAATAATTCCCATCTAGGCTTTGGCACAATGATGTCGCCAATTCTTGCTACAAGGTCCTTAAAATTTGTGGTCAATATTCCTTCTCCTGTGTCCTTCAAGTTGTTACTTGCCTTGGCATCTGGAGGCTGAAATTTTCCCATAAAAAAAACATAGCTCTTTGGCTGCCCTTTCTTCCTATCAGGACCTTCAAAGACTTGTGGCATTTCTTGGGAGACATGTTGTCTCTTTCTCTTGGATGTAGGCTTAGAGGATGATAATTCACCTGACTAGCTCATCCTAACTTAGGCTAGGGTTTTTCAAATATGAATTCAAACAATGTCTCGAATTGGAAATCTAAGCCCTAACAATTTAAAATTGAGGAATAAATCTATCTTCTCTATGCTACCCTAGCCGAAGATACAGACTAGCTCATACAATTCCAAAACCTTATTTTCACCCTAGTAGGCAATTATAGAAATATAGATATATAGAGAAAATTCTCACAAAAGAATGAAACTTTGCAAGGTTCAACAATGACTTACTTGGGAACAACTTATGCAACTCTCCTTTGTCTTTGTCCTTGTCGTGCTACTATCCTCCTTAGCCTCTCGTGTGCAAGATGGAAAGAAAAATGAACATAGATTCTTATACATCCATTCAACTGAGTACAGTCACCATTAATGGTACAAGAAAGCTTGTGTGAGTGAAAAAACCTAATATGTCAATAGCCTATTCTTGTTTGAATTTGAACCATTGATTTACAGGCTTTAAAACTTCATCCTACGGTTCGTGAGTCTTCACTATCCCATGATTCCTTTTTCATGATTTTATGTTTAGCAGGAAATGGATAGGGAAACTACCACATTTCACTCTCACAAATATTGCATCGAGAATTGCCACTTCTAAATTTTTTCTATCTCATCTAGCGATAGTAAGAGAGGCAACGATGAGATAGAAGTCGTTGATCTTAATCACAAAATAATCTTGGCTGCATGCTATACTTCCATCGCTTATTGCTTGTTGTCCTTCCCTTGGCCGATCTCAACTAGCACGGCTTTAGTTCCACATGATGGGAAGTAACTCACACATTGGCGGTTACGGGTTCACCCTTAGCCTGCAAAAAATAACAAGCAATATTTAAACAACTAGTGATGGGTTAACTTCTTAACTGCATCGCTCATCGGGTGTTGATTCTTAGCAGCAGTAAAAGAACATGCGAGGGGCGATGAAGTCATAATGGTGAAAAGAATGTAACATCGCTAATCACAAGTTATACATAGACCGGTTGAATGAGATGTGTGATGGGCAATAGAATGCTTGGGGATTGACTTAAGTGTTTTAAAGCACCCGAACTTAAAGTTTTTTTTAAAAGGGACCTCCTAGTCACGATGGGAAAACTAATGTTGAGGCCAATAAAAGAATGAGGCTCGAGACCATAAAATGATTATGAGGCAACCGGTAACTGGATACAATCGGTCAACACAAAATTAAAATCCTAAGGAGTAAATAAGGATATAGATGTAAATAGAACCCTTAAACCCCCAACTCTAGTGACAACAAGACTTGAGCTATCCGGATTTAATCATGAAATTTGGTGGAACCTTGAATTTTTTCAAGGGGTTCCACCAACCCCAAGAGTTTGATGCATGAGAATTCTAGAGAATCCTACCATATCTTATTACAATGGGTATTTTCTCTTTCATATTGGAAAAAAGGAATGATGGGAAGTCTAATAGATCATACCCAGGTGACACCCCTCACAACACTAATATCTAAAATAAATCTTCACCAAAAGATCATCCTAACAAGCAACCTAGAATCAGACCTATTGGAAGTAGCATTTGTAATCTCCTCATAGCATATGAATTCTTAATGGCTCATCATAGGATAGATATAGGGTAGAACCAATCTCAATTAGGTTTGTGCCTGTAGACGATTTTTTTGCATTTTCTCAAGAACAAACATTAGCATATTTAATCCATTTTAAACAAAGCAAACAAAAGCCTCCCTATGAGATATTGAATCATGCTATATATCCAACCCATGAAAGATCAAAGAAACAAATTTGAAAGGATATAAAATCATGTGCAAACCTATCCCATAGTGGAAGTGGTGCTCCTTTGATGTGAAAAGGATGCCCTTTCCCACCCCCTTGATAAGCAAAATGATAATGAAGAAGCCTTCAAAATATGATGAAATGGAGATGAAAAGTGCCTATAATTAAAATGCATGAGATTGTGGATGTATTTGAAGTATAATTGTCTTCTATTTATAGGTTGAAGATTTGAATATTGGAGAGATAAGAGGAATGTGGGACTAAAGAAGAGCCGATGAGTTTAGGACACTTGTCCCAAATCTATTGGATGGAGGTGGAGCACATTGTGGAGAATGTGCAAGAGGAAAGGAGGATGGAAGAGAAATAAATGCATATGGTTGAAGATATGAGAGGATGTAAGAAGCATAAATGAGAATGCAAGAGGAGTTAATGAATGTGGTTGAGATATTTTGTAAGGAAATTGTTTGGGTATGAAATTCAAATAAAGGGAGTTAATGAAGGAATATTCCCTAGAATATGCTTTCGAGAGGACAAATGAGGTAATTAGTTAGTTAAAAGAAACTATTTTCATGTGCAAGTGGATTGGTTAATCAGGGGTTTAGTTTGACGAAGGTTGAGTCAAAACCTAGAGAATGGGTAATGAGGGTTAGGGGTTAATTAATCCAATTAATCAACTTCGAGGAATTAGGGGATTTGAAATTTGATTTAAAAAACTTGATTTATTAATTCGGATGAGAGGACTTTAGGGAATTAATTAAATAATTTGATTTATTTAATTAAATTTGATGAACATTAGTGAGTAGCAAGTGAATTAATCAAATAAACTTAATTGCTTGATTAATTGTAGAGATGATATTAATTGATCAGATTTAAATGCATAATGTCAATTTCCATGTCTACATTTTTCCCCTTTGTGAAGTAGCGTACCAGTTGTTTTGGCTCAAAGAATAACACTATCGATATCAAAATTAAAATAATTCTTGATTTTTTGGATGCCTCACTATTTCCCTAGCGGAAAGAATTATGCTGGTAGACTTCCCCCTCTAGAGATCAGGAATTTTTTTAATTTTAGGTCAAGCTCATGAGAAAGAGGTTCAAGATGGATGTATGGATGGTTAGGCTAACATATCTACATGATAATGATGATACAAATGGGATGGATTAAGATGATTAGAATAAAAAATTTATCCTAAACAAATCAAATGATGATGCAATGCATGTGATATGCATGATGTTGCCTATTATGATGATATGTATGAATATGTAAGATGAGTATGTTGATGTTTTATGAATGCAGGATGGATGCATGTCATGATAGCATGTTATCGTGAAAGAGGATGGAATAATGAGAGGGATCAACCCTTGAATCCGAGATGATGCAAAATTCCAACAAGTCTATGAGTCATCGAGACTTTATTAGATATGATGATGTATTGCTTATCCAAGGATTGTGGGTGTAGAGAGCATATCTTTCCTTATGTTTGATAACACACATAGATACGATGCATCAAGGTATAGACAACTAGGATGATGTTATATCTAGTTAGATGGACTTTGACTTGATAAACAAATAGGAGTTCCCCTATTCACACTCGGCATACAAAACTTTATTAGAATGTACTTTAGACATTTCGAACATCCCAAACCAAAACAAAGAAAGGAAAAACCTCCCCATGTAATAGTCAATGAGGTGTCCAAAACATCCGCCCTACACACCAAACAAAATTTACATGACCAAGGTTAAATTACAAGAATATCCAACAAGCATAGCAAATAAAATATAATGATCAATGCCCCAATCCTTTCTCTCTAAACCATTTTGATTAGACATCATTAAGAGGTCATTAGGATGAGCGCAATAAGATAAATTAAAATAACATATCAAGTAAACAAACAAGTCAATGTCCTTCATACCTCTAGCATAGACTAAACTATAGTGATGTCCGATGTTGATGTCCATTGTAGGAAGGATGCATCCTAGGACATGATGTTATTAGATGATTTTGGGACTAACAAGATGATGGGCTATTGATACCAAGAGTTGACCAACTTTTCTACCTACTGACCTAGACCTGAAACCTTGACATTTTAGTTTTCACTTTCAATTTGCTATACATGTTTCCGATTGTTTTGCTAAAGGTTGAAGGTGATGTTTGACTTATTGTGAGTAGATGCTTATTGCAGGTGAATGTTGAAACATGATGGATTATTTTTGGTTTTTTGAATGTTTTTGATAAATTTGAAATGTTTTGAGGTTGTTTTTTGGATTTTTGAGATGTTCTACAAATGTCTTGATTTTCAAATTTTCTAATGTTTGTGTTGTTTTTTGAGATTCTGACCAAGAACCTAACCTAGAGACCTATCCTAGGGGCCTCAAGGGTTGATCAAAGATTATCCTTGCCTAAGTTATACGCACAAAGACCATGTGCTTCAACTAACACAAACTCATTTATTGATGAGATATGAATAAACGGATTGTTAGTTTATTATGGGATGATCCCACAATATTGGTTTAGAATTTTTGGGCAAACTGGACCTTGAACTAATTTTTTTTAACTAAATCTTCACTTTCGGGCTACTATAGCAGTGAAATTGTGAGGAATTTCAAGATGATGCAAACTAGTGATTTGTGAAGTTTTGTCTATAGATTCTAAATATATTTTTTTCAAAATTTTTGGAATCAGATTTCACTTTTTTTTCATCTCCTTCGAAAACTAGTTTTTATGAGTAAACAACATTTTTAAGGAGTGATTCTCACCGTATACAACATAGATTTTTTTGTATGAAGGATAAAATTCTATTTTTCTCTAATTTAGATTTGTAACTACAATATCTAACTAGTTCATTTGGTTTCATAGTGTTTTATTAAATATTTTTTTCTTAATCAAGTTTCAAATTCAAACCAATTACAACTCAGACATAGGTGGATTGTATACAACATAAATTTTTCTATATGTATTGAAATTCAATTTTTTTTAATGGATCAAGGACATCAATACCTAGCCTGAACATATTTTTCAAAATTTTATTTTGATAATCTATTATTTCTCCACATGTGTAGAAAATAGAGCTTGATTTTTGGTGAAAAACCTAAATTCACAAGAAATAAAAAATAAATATAATAATCAAATAAAAATGTAAATCAAAAGTGGTTTTTTATGAGCATTTTGATAGGTGTAAAAGAGACTTCATTATATGTATAGTTTAAAACTAGCGGGGTTCTATCAAAGGGGGCTTGGTATAAGGTGGTTTGATCAAATCCTCTTTCAATCAGAATCCTTTGAATGGAAGTTTTCAAGGCTTAAATCATTATATTTTCTAAAATTATGTGATTTCGGAAAAAATCGGGTTCTCACAGAAAGTGTAAACCACTATTGTGGCATCACCCTATGACAAACTCCTAAGGACTAACCTAATGTCTTGGAAGTTGATCAATTTATTGGGCTTGCCTACATTCAAGCTTAGAGATGGCATAGTTCGACGTGATGACTGTTTTTGGAATTTTTCCATTTTTGACTTGCTTTTGGATTTTTGATATGTTTTGGATGTTTTTGGATTTTCACATGATTTTAAGAAATTTTTTGGATTTGCAAGGATTTTATGAATGTTTTTGGACTTTTTTAATTTTAGGAAGATTTGAATAATATACATGAATCCAATCAAATGTAGGTATAATAATATTCCCTCAGTGTGATGCGATAGACTACCTCAATATAGGAAAAACAAAATGACATTAGGAATGTACCAAGTAGTACTAGGAGGGAACATGATACTGACATAGGATCAAACCATGATACATACGCAAATGGGTGAATGGAAGGATCAATGGAATGCAATGGATGGTGATGGAAGATGATGGTAGGTAATGCAGAACAAGTCAAAGAATCCATGGTGGATGGAAAGTGCTTATTTACACAAGGCACATGTTTACCAGATTTTCCCCAAGGTACTTTCCCAAAGTGCCACCAAAGCGGTTTTAACTAGAGGACAATTTTTTTCTTTACTGTGTTCAATCCTTTTCCGATTTTTTTGGATTTTTATTTTTTACTTTTTGGATTTATGCCTTGCAAGCTTAGGCATAAATTTTTTTGAGATGGGAGTTGTTGATGGGCTCCTACAGAGGCTCACTTTCAAGTGTGGATAGTTGATATGCTCTTGTAACTTGTCATGATGATGAATGGTCTCAACTAGTTGGGTTCAAATTTTCCCTTTCTATCTCGATTTGGCACATTTTTCTTATTCTCATTCAACACGAGCTCTCTAACTTGAAATAACCAACTCTTGATCTTCTTATTAGAGATCCTTTTGAGATGGTTCTAATAGACCTATAGGTGATTCAAAGCATCTATGTGCTAGTCATCTAGTAGTTCTATCTCTTTCAACCTTAACACCTGATAGTCTTCATTAGTAATGATATTTTGAAATGATATTCTTAAGGATGGGAGATCGATGTCAATGGGAATGATGGCTTATGTTCCATAGACTAGGGAGAAAGGGGTTGCACCTTTAGGTATGTAAATACTCCTTTGGTTGGCCAATAAGATGAGATTTAGCTGTAGGTGCCAATCACTACCAACTTCATTGAATGATTTCTTTAGGATTTTCAAGATGGTTTTATTCATAGCCTCAGCTTGTTCGTTACTCTATGGGTAGTATGGGGTGAAAATAAATGTTGGATATTGAATTTTAGGAATATCTCTAGAACATCCTAGTTTTTGAAGGGTGTTACATTATCTAAGATAAGGACTTGAGGAACACAATAGTGGTAATAAGGTAGTTTAGGATGAATTTTGAAATCTACTCTCCTATGATATAGGTCATGGGAATGGCCTCTACCCAATTCATGAAGTACTTTATGGCGGTAATAATGAACTTGTGTCCATTAGATGACATGGGTGAGAGTTTTTCGATGAGATTGATCCCCCATTGTAAAAAGGGGCAAGGTTTAATAATCGGTTGGAGCTTCTAAGCTGGTGCATGGATGAGATCCCCATGTTATTGACATTGCAAACAGTTTTGGACATATTGATGAGCTTCCTTCTCCATTGTAGGCCAGTAATACCTAGTCCTCAGTAGTCTATTAGCCAAGGTCATACCACTAGAATGTGAACCACAACTACCATTGTGTACCTTGATTAAAAAACTCAAAGCTTCCACAAGGTTATGGAATTTCAAAAGGTTTCCTTCGATACTTCTACAGTACAGGTTGTCACCTAAGATAACAAAATGCAATCACTTATTGATAAAGGTTCTTTTGAGGTTTGGGGTGATTTCAGCAGGGAGGAATCCTATTTTTAGGTAGGTATATATGTCATGGTACCAAGGATCACTAGGACCAACAATTTCACACACAAACTCAGAATTTGGTACCTCGAAAGCTAGTATGAGAAGCTACTCTACTAGGAATTCTGGTTTAGGGACATTGTGTGGGATATCCTACAATGATCCAATTTTAGCCATAGTGTACACTACTATGTTGTTTACCCTTGGTATCTTCTCAAATGTCATGTCAATGAAGAATTCCTTGAGATCCTCCACCAGTTTATTGTATGGGGTAAGTTTGTCATCCTTCATTTGGTATTCATCATTGAACTAGTTGATGATCAGTTGTGAGTCTCTATAGACCTCAAGTGCCATGATTTTCCATTGTACTATAATTCAGAGTCCTAAGAAAAGTGCCTTGTACTCAGTGATGTTGTTAGAGCAAGGAAAAGATAATTTATATGATTTGGGGATGCAATCTCCTTGTGGTGTGATGAAGAATAATTTGGCTCCTAACCCATGCTAAGTATATGACCTATCTATTGCAAGTATGGATGTGGTTGGTGGTTTGGTCACTAATGTGGTCATTGATGTGAACACAGTACAAGTTGATTACATATGGTACTTGTATAGTTGAGATACTATAGAATTTCTTACAGTACATGGAGCTATATTTATGAAGTTGTAGTTGTGTTTTTGCCAAGTGATTTTGAGAAAACTTAAGAAATAATGAAGGTAGTGTTGAAGTGTGTGTTCTAAGTGTGCTATGGTATTGTTCTCTACATTTATTTTGTCTTGATCCTACGCATGTATGGATCTATAGTTGTTTTGATGAGCTTAAATGGATAATATATTCAAAGTTTTAGCTTATGGTTCGATGAAGAATGAAAGATGTGTTCACCAGTGTGTGAACTTGTTTGAAAGAACTATTTGTTCATGGACTAGGAGAAATTTTTTGGCTCTGCATTCATCTGGCATTTTGTTTCAGATCATGCGGATCTAGGAGATGATTCATATTGATGGTTTTTGTGCTCTAATAAATGTGCTTATGATTTGGCGCTCTGGAAGACCTGCTCCAGAGCTCTTGTATGTTGTTGGTTGGTCTGGTTGGATTGTTGAAGAACATTCTATGAATGAAGAATGTTGTAGTTGTTGTGGATCTACCTAAAGGTTTCTTAGAGATGGTAAAATTTTTGGTGAAGTGTTTTGAGTGATCCACATGTGATCATCTTGCTAGAGATGTGCATAATTCAAAGATCATTGGTGTTTTCATTAGGTTTGCTCGACCTGGTGTCTACACGTTATATAAATATTTTGCATCAAATTAAGGAAGCGTTTGATTGATGGAAGATGTTGTTTGGGTCCTAATTAAATGTATAATTGGTCCTCTCTCATTCTTTTCCCTTGTGGGAATGTTGCGTAGCCAACGTGATTTGAATTTAAAAATTAAAGGATGTATATCCAACCTTGGAGAATTTTTCTAGGGTTGAAGATAGTATAAAAGAAAATCGATATGTTGCAAATTGAATATCAAGGAAGCAAGAGAAGTTTCTGAAAAAGTGCGACAAGAAGAGTGTGCAAGAGAAAATCAAGGAAACAATACTTTGATGTGTTAGATTCCTGAAAACAGTGAGCTGATGGTGTCTACAACTTTTGAATCAAGCTACGAGTGTGTGGAATATTTGTGGTGGATATTTATTTATCTTTTCATTTTCTGTAGGTAGTGAGCCTTCTTTTGGACAGTAAGTCCCTTTGTAGGAAGTAAGCCTTTGTATCTTGGCAGTGAGCCCTCTATTAGTGAGCCTTTGTATCTGGGCAGTGAGCCCTTTGACAATGAGCCTTTGTATCCATTATTTCATGATTACTATATTGCACATGCTAATCCTAACTGTGGTTTTTCCATCATTGGGTTTTCCACATAAATTTGGTGTCTGTAGTGTTTTCTTTCTTTTATCTGCATTTCATGTTTACACTTAATCAGATTGAAGTTAAAGTGGCATTAGTTAAGGTTAGAAGTAAAGTAATTTGATATAATTGATTCACTCCCCCTCTTAGTTGTCTTATGCATTTCAACAATTTGTATCAAAGATTTGGTTCCTTAGTGAAAAGATTAATCACTTGAGGTAGATCAAATGGCACACAAGTTTCAGATGCCTATTTTTGATGGAGCTGATTATAGTGACTGGAAAGAACATATTAGAGGTTATCTAGTTACTCTTGGTTTGCAAATTGAATATCAAGGAAGCAAGTGAAGTGTCCAAAAAAGTGAAGAAGAGTGTGCAAGAGAAAATCAAGGAAACAATACTTTGATGTGTTAGATTCCTGAAAACAGTGAGCTGATGGTGTCTACAACTTTTGAATCAAGCTACGAGTGTGTGGAATATTTGTGGTGGATATTTATTTATCTTTTCATTTTCTGTAGGTAGTGAGCCTTCTTTTGGACAGTAAGTCCCTTTGTAGGAAGTAAGCCTTTGTATCTTGGCAGTGAGCCCTCTATTAGTGAGCCTTTGTATCTGGGCAGTGAGCCCTTTGACAATGAGCCTTTGTATCCATTATTTCATGATTACTATATTGCACATGCTAATCCTAACTGTGGTTTTTCCATCATTGGGTTTTCCACATAAATTTGGTGTCTGTAGTGTTTTCTTTCTTTTATCTGCATTTCATGTTTACACTTAATCAGATTGAAGTTAAAGTGGCATTAGTTAAGGTTAGAAGTAAAGTAATTTGATATAATTGATTCACTCCCCCTCTTAGTTGTCTTATGCATTTCAACAATTTGTATCAAAGATTTGGTTCCTTAGTGAAAAGATTAATCACTTGAGGTAGATCAAATGGCACACAAGTTTCAGATGCCTATTTTTGATGGAGCTGATTATAGTGACTGGAAAGAACATATTAGAGGTTATCTAGTTACTCTTGGTTTCAAGACCTAGAAAGCTATGGAGACAAAGTATGTTGCACCATCTACTGGTCCTTCCTATGTAGATTAAATCACAACTTATGAAGAGAATTAAAAGTCAAGGTATGCTACCTTCAGTGCTCTATCTAAAACTCAAAGGACTAAAGTTATTTCTATAGGCATTGCTTATGAAGTACGAGAAAAATTGAAAGAAATTTATGAAGGGAATGATAGAGTAAAATTGTCAAGGAGGCTAACAGCTAGGAAAAAAATTGAGAATCTGAGAATAGAAGAGGGAGAAGATATTGCAAGCTATTATCAGAGAGTTGAAACTGTAGCAAATGAGATCAAGAATCAAGGTTGTATCATGTTAGGTGAAGATATAATTTAGAAGATCTTGATGACTTTACTAGAGAATTACAGTGACAAAGTCTCTGCCATTGAGGAATCATATGATCCAAAGACACTTACTAAAGAGAACCTATTTGGTATCTTGACTGGATTCAAGATGAGAAAATTTGTAAGAGATAAGGAGAAAACTGAAACAACCTTTAAAACAATGAAGATAGGAAATGACTTAGAGGATGATGATTCAAAAGAGTTAGAAGCAAAATTCATAAGGAAATTGAAGAAAGGTACTGGTAAATACAAAGGATTTTTTCCCTTTAATTGTTTCAGTTGTGGAAATATTGGTCATTATGCATCAAGATGTCCTAATAGAGCTACACACAAGAAGAACAAGGATAATAATAATCACATAGACAAGAAGGATAGGAAGTTCAAAAAATTGTATTATGTCAAGGAAGATGCAAGAATTTCTAATGATGAGTATGATTTTGAGGAGGATAAAGATGAATGTTTATTTCTAGCCCTTAAAAATAAATTTGTATCTGCTAACAATGGAAGATATGCAAAGGAATCTAGTCTGGAGAGCAAGAAGGATGAGATGGAAGCCACTCGGGTGACTACTTTAAATGCTAGGCATGATGAAGACTTTTGCATAACTGACACTGGGTGTCCAAATCATATGACTGGAGATAAGAGTAAGTTCACTAAACTTGAAAAGCATGATGGAGGAATAATTATGTTTGGAGATGATTCTAGTGCTAAAATTGTTGGTAAAAGAATAATTAGTTTTGATAGGAAACATAGTACTCACGATGTCTATTATGTTAAGGGTTTAAGGAATGATCTCGTAAGTGTTGGAAAAATGAGTAGAAAAGGATTTAATCATGTGTCTCAAGATAACACCTATAAGATCAGAAAAATATCTGGAACTATGATAGCAGCAGGAAGTTGAACTCATAGAAGCATCTATTAGCTTAAGAGTGGTGATGGTCAATGTTTTTTTTCATAGATTAATGGAAGTTGTTTGTGGCACCGGAGGGTGGGACATGTAAATTTTTCCAATCTGATAAGGATTAGTTCTAGGAATTTTTTTAGAGATCTGCCTAGAATCACAAAGCCTTTATATTCAATTTGTAGAAGTTGTCACTTGGGAAAAAAAAAAGCAGCTTTAAAGGAAATGAATAATCATCTACCAAAATGATGGAATTAATTCATATAGAACTTTGTGGTCCTACAAGAATAGGAATCCGTAATGGTGATAGGTATTTTATGTTTTTGATTGTTGATTAATTTAGGATGAAATGGGTTACTTGTCTTGGAGAGAAAACTCAGGACTTCGATAGATTCAAGGTATTCAAGGCAAGAGTAGAGAATGAGGAAAACCTGAGAATCAAATGCTTAAGGTCTAATAGAGGTGGAGAATTTAATTCTAGTGAATTTAATGCATTATGTGAAGAACATGACATAAAGAGACATTATTCTACACCTAGAACCCCTCAGCAGAATGAAGTTGTGGAAAGGAAGAATCAGATTTTTAAAGAGGCTATCAGAACCATGATGAAAGAAGAAAATGTTTCTAAGGTGTATTGGATAGAAGCAATTCACACTGCTATTTATATTCTTAACAGAGTTCAAATCAAAGGTAACAACACTAAGACCTCTTATGAGTTATGGATTGGTAAGACTCCTAATATTAAATACTTTAAAGTGTTTGGAAGCAGATGTTACATTAAAAGAGATGATGAAAATCTTGGAAAGTTTGATGCTAGATGTCATGAAGGAATATTTCTTGGATATTCAAATAACAACAAAGCATATAGATGTTTTAATAAAGGAAAATAGTTGAAAGTGATAATGTAAAAGTTGATGAAGCCATGCATAGGCCATTAGAAATAAGTGAAGTTGAAATTGATGATCCTATTTGTGAGCAAGTGGAAGAAGAATGAAAGGAAGAAAAATAAAAAAGTGATGAAGAGGATATTTTAGAACTTGAACGTAAGACTCCTAAATATGTACATAGAAATCATCTGGAGGAACAAATAGTTGGAGACATAAGTGAAAGTGTAAAAAATAGAAGCAAAGTGGTTGAGGTAAACTTGTTTTTACTTTCTAAGATAGAACCTAAGACTGTGGGTGAAGCATGCAATGATGAAATTTGAGTTAAAGCAATGAAAGAGGAACTGTTGCAGATAGAGAAGAATGAGACATGGTAACTGGTCACTAAGCCTATAAACAAAAATGTAATTGGTTCAAAGTGGGTATTCATAAATAATCTGAATGAAGATGGTGAAGTGGTAACGAATAAAGAAAGACTTGTATGCAAAGGTTATTCATAGGTTGAAGGAATATATTTTGAAGAAAATTTTGCACCTGTAGCAAGAATGGAGGCCATTCGGATTTCTTGGAATTTTACTCTCATAAAGACTTCAAAGTGTACTAGATGGATGTCAAGTCTGCATTTCTAAATGGAGAATTAGAAGAAGAATTTTATATGGAAAAACCAAAAGGTTTTCAGATGTCAGACAAACTAGATATGGTTTGCAAGTTAAAGAAGGCATTAAATGGACTTAAACAAGATCCTAGAGCTTGGTATGCAAGATTGTACAAATACTTGACACAACAAGGATCAACAAAGGGTCCGCAAACAAAAATATTTACTTAAAAGTTGAGAAAAACAAAATATTGATAGTTGTGGTATATGTTGATGACATCATCTTTGGTGGAAATGAAGGAATGTGTAAGAAATTTGTAGAAGAGATGCAAAAAGAATTTGAAATGTCTATGATTGGTGAATTGAATTTCTTCCTTGGACTTCAAGTAAATCAAACTAACAAAGGGATATTCATTTCACAACCTAAGTATGTTAAGGAATTGTTAAATAATTTTTGAATGAATGACTCCAAACTGGTATTTACCCCTATGGTAACCGGATGCAAGTTGAGTAAGGATGATGAATCTTCTAAAGTTGATCAGAGCATGTATTGATCAATGATTGGTGCACTATTGTATCTTACTGCTACTAGACCGGATATCATGCATGCAGTATGTTTAGTTGCAAGATTTCAAGAATAATCTAAGGAAGTAGATGTTATAGATGTGAAGAGGACATTTAGATATCTTAAGGGAACTCCAGATTATGGGCTATGTTATCCGAAAGATAATGGTTTCACATTGAATTCCTAAACTGATGCAGATTGGGCTAGCTGTGTAGATGACTAGAAGAGTACAAGTAGTGGTGCATTCTTCCTTGGAGGAAGACTAGTTTCATGGTTGATTAAGAAACAGGATTCAATTTCTTTATCCACTACAAAAGCCGAGCATAGCAGCAGCATCCTACTATACATAGGTATTGTGGATGAAGAAAACCTTGAAGGACATAGGTGTGTTGTGTGATGAACATATCTCTATCTTTTGTGATAGTACAAGTGTTATAAACATTTTGAAGAATGCAGTGATGAATTCTAGGAAAAATCACATATCTATTAGGTATCAATTCTTAAGGGAGAAGTTGTTGAAGAATGAAGTTAGACTTGAATATGTACCTACCAAAAAACAAATTGTTGACATATTCACTAAGGCCCTTTTGAAGGATACTTTTGATTATCTTAGGGAGAAGTTAGGGGTTACTGCCTCTCCTTCCTTGAACTAAGTGCAAATGGAGGTGCATCGGTCCAGTGGATTCATAGACACTTTTGATCTGGACTGATGGTTGAGGTCTACTCCTTAGGGGAGTAGAGAAGTGCATTGTTGTATTATGTGATGCAAATGCACTCCTAAGGAAGAGTGAACAAAGATTTATATGTCAAGTTTTGTCATGCAAATTTCCTTTTCCATTGATGTCAAAGGGGGAGAGAAAGTCATGTGAAACATTTATGCTTGTGCAGGTTGTCACTTTTGAAAGAAAAAGAAAGGGAAGAAGAAGTAGGTGATTGTGTATGCTATCTTTGATGGTTTTTCACATCATTTTTTGCCATCAATGACAAAGGGGGAGATTGTTGCAAGTATGGATGTGTTTAGTGGTGTTGTCATTAATTTTTTCATTGATATCAACACAGTTTAAGTTGATTATAGATGGTACTTGTATAGTTGAGATACTGTAGAAGTGTCTAGAGTACATGGAGCTATATTTATGAAGTTGTAGTTGTGTTTTTGCTAAGTCCTTTTGAGAAAATTTATGAAATAATGAAGGCAACTTGTTGAAGTGTGTGTTCTGAATGTGCTCTACATTTCTTCTATGTTGATACTATGCCTTTGTGGATCTTTACTTGTGTTCATGAGATTCAATGGATAATATATTCCAAGTTTTAGCTTCTAGTTCGATGAAGAATGAAAGATGTGTTCACCGGTGTGTGAACTAGTTTGACATAACTATTTGTTCATGGAGTGGGAGAATTTTTTTTGGCTCCATAGTCTTCTAGAGTTCTATTTCATATCATGTAGATCTAGGAGATGATTCATATCGATGGTTTTTTTTTCTGACAAACATTCTTATGATTTGGCACTCTGGAAGACCTGCTCCAGAGCTCCTATGTGTTGCTAGTTGCTATGGTTGGACTATTGAAGAACATTCTGTGAATGAAGAATGTTTCATTTGCTTTGGATGTACCTAAAGGTTTCTTAGAGATGGTAAAATGTCTAGTGAAGTGTGTTGAGTGATCCATACATGATCATCTTGTTGGAGATGCATGCAATTCAAAGATCATTGGTGTAAGATAGAGATGTTACATAAAGATTTTGCATCAAATTAAGGAAGCGTGATTGATTGAAGATATTGTTTGGGTCCTAATTAAATTTATAATTGGTCCTCTCTCATTATTATCCACCATGGGAATTTTGAGTAGCCGACTTGATTTGAATTTGAATATTGAAGGATGTATAGCCAACCTTGGAGAACGTTTCTAGGGTTGAAGATGCTATAAAAACAAATCAAGATGTTGTGAATTTAATATAAATCAAGCAAGCAAGAGAGAATAAATGCAGCAATACTTTGATGTGTTAGACTCTTGAAAGTAGTGAGCTGATGGAGTCTACAATTTTTTGATCAAGTTGCGAGTGTGTGGAACCTTTGTGGTGAATCTTTATTTATCTTTTATTTTTCTATACAAAGTGAGCCTCCTTTTAGACAGTATGTCCCTTTGTAGGTAGTGATCCTTTGTATCTAGGCAGTGAGCCCTCTGGAAGAGAGCCTTTGTATCTAATATTTCATTATTACTATATTGTGATCTAATTCTCACTATGGTTTCTCCTCATTGGGTTTTCTATGTAAATTTGACGTCTTTGGTGTTTTCTTTCTATTATTTGTGTTTCATGTTTATACTTAATAACAAATTGAAGTTAAAGTTGAACTGATTAAGGTTAGAAGTAAAGTAATTTGATACAAAAGATTCATCTCTCCCCTCTCATTTATCTTGTGTATTTCAAAACTAACAAACATATACCTTCCAATGATCTTCTACATTGATATTGAAAATTAGCTCATTGGGGAACTCTGACACCAATGGATTCTCTATATATATCAGTGCCTCAGCTAGTTGATCCAGAATTACATGTCCTTTGATTGCCTTCTACTCTACATATTGAATATCATATTCTATTAAGATCATAACCCATTTCGAAATTTGTCTTGTGAGCATTGCTTTAGAGAGTAGATACTTTAGAGGGTCTATCTTGGCGATGAGCTTTATTTGATGAGCCAACATGTAGTGTCTAAATTTATGTGAGGCAAAGACTATACAAAGGCAAGATTTATCAATGAAGGTGTAGTTTAGCTCATGCCCCACCAAGGTTCTATTGATATAGTAAATGGATTTCTCTTTTCCTATTTCATCATGTTGAGCTAGGAGAGCACCAAGGGAAGCCATTGTAGCTAATATGTAGAGGATGAGTGGTTTGTTCAGGATTGGTGGTATGAGGACTAGTGGTGTCAGCAAGTATTCTTTGATTTTATTGAATGCCTAATTTCATTTCTCATCCCACTTGTATGCTACCCCCTTGTGGAGTGGATGAGAATATGGGATAGCTTTCTCTTCTAACTATGCTATAAATCTATGATTGGATTGGAGTCTTCCATGCATGCCCCTTAACTACTTCAATCTTCATGGTGCCTCCATTTCAAGGATTGCTTTGAACTTTGCAAGATGTATCTTGATTCCCCTCATTGATACAATATACCCTAGGATTTTTCCTAATGTTACACCAAATACACATTTCTTAAGATTTAGCCTTACCTAGTATTCTTCTAGAATGTCAAAGATAGATCCTAGTGATGCTATGTGGTCTTGAAACTTTCTTGATTTGGTGAGCATGTCATCCATGTATTCTTCTATAGATTTTTTGATCATGTCATGAAAGATCAAATTCATAGCCCTTTGGTAGGTAGCTCCAGTGTTCTTTAACATGAATGGAATCATGTTCAAATAGTAGGTGCCCCATGGACAGGTGAAGGTTGTCTTATGTCGATCATCCTTTGCTATCATAATCTGATTATACATTGAAAATTCATCCATCAATGATAGAATTTTGTGTCTTTTTATTAAATCTACAATCATGTCTATGTTGGGAAGAGGAAAATCATCCTTAGTCCATGCTTTGTTTAGGTCTCTAAAGTCGGTATAGATTCCCATGCCCCCAATGGGCTTAGAAATAGGTACAAGGTTGGAAACCGATTCAGGATAATCAATGGGTTGTATCAAACCAACATCAAGAATTTTCTACAACTCAAGTTTGACCAATAATGTGATCTATGGATGCATCTTTCTTAATTTATGTCTTACGAATTTTTCCTTAGGATAGACTGCTAGATGATGGACTACAACCTCTAGATCAAGACCTGGCATGTCAGCATAGGTCCATGAAAAATTTACTTTCCTTTCTTTCAGAGATGTGGCTAGAATTTCTTGTTCCTTGGTCAAAAATGATTCTACATAGAAAGTCATGTGTGGTGTCTCTTCAGTTCCTAGATTGACTGGGTTGCATTTTTCAGCTAGTACTGCTAATTTTTCCTAATTCATGGCACTAAGTGGAAGATTGAATCCATCATCCCTTGGCACCTCAGAGAGGTTTTCACCATTGGATACATCCTATCATTTTACTATTTGGGTCATCCCTCAATACTGGTTTACAATTTTTTACCAAACTAGACATTGAACTAATTTTTTTTTACAAAATCTTCACTTCCAGGCACCTATAGCTACTAAACCATGAGGAATTTGAAGATAATTCAAACTAGTGATTTGTGACATTTTCTCTGCAGATTCTAAATATATTTTTTAGTTTTTTTGAATTAGATTGTATTTATTTTTCCATTTCCTTTGAAAACTAGTTTTTAACAGTAAACACCATTTTTAAAGAGCCGTGTTCACCGTATACAACATAACATTTTTTCTATGAAGGATAAAATTATTTTTTTTTGAATTTTGATTTGTAACTATGATATCTAGCACTTTCAGTTGGTTTCATTGTTTTCTATTGGATATTTTTTTATTAATTAATTTTTGAAGTCAAACCAATTACAATCTAGACATATGCATATTGTATACAACATAATATTTTTTGTATGTATCAAAATTTAGATTAGATTTTTTTTTTTGGAACAAGGACATCAATGCCTAGTATAGACATATTTTTTAGAATTTTGTGTGGAACAAAGAGATTGATTTCCAGTGAAAAACCTACATTCACAAGAAATAAAAAATAAATATAATAATCAAATAAAATATATTTAAAATTATACTTTTTGGGAAGCTTATAATAAGGACTACATACTTACCAAAAACAAATTTTAAATGAATTCAATTGATCCCCCAAAAGGTAAATTAAAAGTGGTTTTTTATCAACATTTTGATAGGTGTAAAGGAGAATTCATTATAGGTATCATTTAAAATTAGCGGGGTTGTATCCAAGGGGGTTTGATCTAAGGTGGTTTGATCAAACTCTATTTAATTAGAATCCTTTAAATTGAACTTTTCAAGGCTTAAATCATTATATTTTCTAAAAATATGTGATTTCAATAAAAAATAGGATGTCCCAAAAAGTGTTAACCACTATTGTGGGATCACCCATTTTTGGATTAGAAAGTGCCACAGTGTGGTTTTCACTTAAAGATCTACATGTTATTCTTAGATTTTCTATTTTGTGACTAAGAGATTAAATCGTTTCCCCATAGTATGCATGTGTGCCCAAATCAATATCAAATCTTGCTTTGTGATCTCCATATGGTAGAGTATCCCTAAGTCCCAAGAATTCTGAGAGAGCCTCATCATTTTGGAATGTGTCTAAGATTGGTGGTCCTCATTGGTCACAGTATATTAGTTGGGGGTAAACAAGCTTTAGTTTAGTGATTCGGTTACTTTACTCAAAAGAATTGGTTGTGATCATAAAAAGGGAGGAGTCCTCAAATAACATGGGTAGGTCAGAGATGGGATCTTCATTACATACATTGATTATATTGAATGTATAGTTGTCTAGGGGAAGACCAATGGATACCAGTAACTAAGGAGGAGCTTTGAATATTTTAACCTTAGCACCTTTTCCAAGTATGGTTATCTTCTAAGGGGTACATCCAAGGAAAAGATTCTTAAAAAATTTCCCAATAATGACAAGTTCAAGCGGACCATTATCTTTTTTCCCAAGCCTTCCATTTTTGTTGTAGCCCATGATAAGAATTAGTTGAAAACCTTTATTGTCTTCTTCCATGGGGAGATTTATAAAGGAGATTTCATCTTGATATAATAGGCTTGATACATCTTTCTCATCTACCACCTCTTTGATTAGGTCTCCCCACCTTTTGAAAGTGGATAGTTCTTATTTAAAGGTTTGAGATATTAGGTCAATTGGTTGTGGTTTTCCATGGGATCTAGGAGATTGAGGTAACCCTCCTACCACAAAGGCACTCTTTTCATTTTATAATATCCACATCCATTATCTTGGATAATGACCTTAATATCTGTGATGTTCAGAATGGAGGGTGTCTTTGTCTTAGAAGTGGCAGCTAAGGTGGATGGGTCAACATAAGGAGATGTGGGTCCCTAATCACTTTTTTGAGACTTAGGGAATCTTATAATACTTAACCTCCAGGTTTTTGTAGTAATACAACTGCTCAAGATCACCATGGATTGTGACTTCTTGGTTTTCATAAGGGAATTTGACACATTGATGGAATGTGGATGTAACAACCTACATCCTATGGATCCGTGGGCACCCTAAGAGAATATTATAGGGGAGTTCAAGGTCAAGAACCTAACAAGTGGTCTCCATGATTGTTGGCCCCATTTGAATGGAGAGTTAAATGGTGCCTTGGGACACCCATTCTTGATCATCATAGGCTCTGATTGTGATACCTTTTCCCTTTTCAATGACATCTTTTGAGAATCCCAAATTCTTTACAACCTTGAAGGTACAAATATTTAAACTCACACCTCCATCCACTAAGACTCTTTTGACTTTATTCTTGTGTACTAGGACTTCAAGATGGAGTGCACGATTGTGAGATGGCTGGGTTGGGAGATCATGTTTAGAGAAAGTGAGGAGATGAGGTGTAGTGACATGCTTGGCCATAGCTTGAAACTGGTCTGCATCAAGATCCATGGGAATGGAGGATGTATTCAATGCCTTCTCTAGGATATCCCTATGCATGGATGACATTTTTAGCAACTCCATGATGGAGATCTGGGTGGGGGTCTTTTTCAGTTGATCTAAGACATTATAACCATTTTGGATTGATTTCATATTCATTGCAAGTGCCTTGGATGGTTTTGAAGGTCTTGCGATGGTAATCCTACCACTATGTGCGGTGACACCCTAGACTCAGTTCTAGATCCTTTTATATTGACAACCATTACCCACTCATCCAAGGATGCGACAATATGGTCATAGATATGTGGTTTACATTTTTTAAAATCTTTCCTTTACTATTTTTGTTCCCTTTATTGTGATCTGACATCAAATTTGTATATATTTTAAGATCTTGATTCATGGTGGTTTGTTCAATAGTTATGGTCTTATCATTGATGAGATCTTGAATTAGGTTTGTAAGTCACATGTAGTTGGTTGTAGTGTGTCCCTTTCTTTTTTGAAAGTCACAAAGGTGCTTCTCATTATACCATGGTGGTTTAACTTGAGTCTCTTGGTAATTCTCGTAAACAAGTATTTTGATGAGATTTTCTTGTACCAACTATTGCATGACTGATTCAATTGGTTCCCCAAGTGGTGTGCATTTTCGTTTAGGGGGATATCTCTTCTTTGCCAGGGGCGGTCCCCCTTGAGTATTTAGGTTGTTGATAATTTGATTGTTGGGTTGTTGTTGTGATGTGTTATTTTACAAAGTGTTTAGGATGTTTTCCAGTTTTTGGTATGTTTGTTGTTGCATGTTTGACCTTGGGGTACTGATAACAAATTTAGTATCAATGATGTCATCATTAGTGACATTCTTTTTCTTAGCCCATGTGTGAGATTTGTCATTATAACTTATTGATGGTTGATTATCTTGGTATGTGGGTGTGCCCCCTTGTGTTATAAGGGATCTTTTGATGTTGATCGATTTGGAAATCAATTGGTCATACATTTTTTTGCATTGCATTTTCAAATGATAGGACAAGGTCCCTTCAAGGTTTGAGATGATAGTATAGATTTGTTGTTCTTCTAGCTTAAACCATTTTCTCTTGTTGGTCTTGGATCACAATCATTGCAAGAAGGCTATGAATGTTTCTCCTTTGGATTTTTTTAGATTAGATAATTTTTCCAAGATCATTTCCACACCTAAGTTAAATGAGTAATTTTCAATGAATTTGTCCATGATTTCTTGAAACTTTTTAATTTCTAGGGGAAGGCAATAGAACTATTCCATTACTAGACCAACCAAGGTCTGAGGGAAGACTCACATCAAATAAGAGTCATCATATGCGACCTCCATACAGTTTACATGGAATTCCCTAATGCAATCTTTAGGATTTCTAGTTCCTCGATATTTGTCAAATTTGGGTATCTCGAATCCTAGTGGGAATGGAACCAAAGCAATGCTTCTTTCAAATTGATAGGGGCACAGATTCCCTTGTTATTTCTTTGTCTTTCTTGATTGTATGTATAGTATTTCCTATGAGAACAATTTAATTTGTGTGGAAAAATTAGTTTGTGCATTGGGTGGTGGCATGAATATGTTTTGAGATGGTAGTATGGTTGTTCAGGTGATGTGTGGGATGGTTTGTGTGTTAATATTTTGAGGTATGTTTGTGAGAAGTTGTTGATAGCTCTATTGAATGATAAATGGTTTTTGATATGCTTACTAATTCTGGTGTGCCAACAGTGCTTGTTGTTGGTCTTGTTGTTGTTGTTATTGCTGGGCCAATAATATATGTTATTGGGCTTGTTATTGCATGACGTATTGATTTTGTGCTATCAATGATTGTTGTTGCATGTATTTCTACAAGGATTTCTTATAGGTCAAATCTTGTGATTGTGCTTGTTGTCCTTGAGCTTGTTGTATGGCTCGTGTAGCTTATGTAGCTTGTGTAGCTTGTGTGTCTTGTTGTTGTTGTAACAAAGCTTATGCTTATGTGTGGGAAGCTTGTTTTTCTTTAGCTTGTTGTGCTACTTGCTATGATCATTGCTCCTATGCTTGTTTTATAGCTTGTTGAGCTTGGAATTATTGAAGCACATTTTGGTACGCTTGTTAGACTGCTTGTAATGTGATACTATATTGGTTTTCCATATTTGGATTTGGTGGTAGAGGTGGGGAATTTGGTGGAATTGTTTGAGATGAGGTAGCAAGATTTTGTTGAGGTGGTTGTTGTGGTTTTTTTTTGAGTGATGGCAAGGGGTTATGTGGTAGATGGTATGGTTGATGTGCTTGGTCCTTGGGAGACCATGTTTTGAGATGTTTGGGGTGTTATAGATGATGAGATAATTTGTTGGGAGCTTTGGATTTATGCCAACTCGTGTTGTGATATTGGTGGAATGGTCAGAGGATCTGGTATGATTGACATTCTGATTTGATTTGATTGGTTTTGGATTGGTATGTTGTATAAATGGGGTTGCCGTAAACCTTGGATTGGTGGGAATGTTGATGTCAAAAAAGGGAATGATGGGAAGATTGGTGGTGTGTTCCCTTGCAAAAGTTAGGATGATGCTTTAAAAGTTCCAACTTGAAAAAATAAATCCCATTATCCTTGTGATGCCATGGGGAGATATCCTTGTGTATCAGGAGGGTATGTCAGTGATGCGGAGAAAGTGGAGGGATTATTGTTATCATGGAAAATGAGTGTCACATACGGATTTTTTGGGTCTTGTGGGGTGGTGCTAGGCATACCCAAGATCGTGTTTGTGTTAAATTTTTTGTTGTTGAAAATTGGATGTGTTTGAAGTTCTTGTAGTAATGAACTTCCCTTGGTGATCATGGGTTGACTAGGAGCATGAGATGATGTTGGTTGTATGATAGGTTGGGTGATGTTTGTGAATGAAGGTATGAATGATACTGGTGGCATATTCCCAAGAGGTTGTTCAACAATAGTACTCACATTAAAATCAGAAGGGATTTTAGCCCCTTCCTTTGCTAATCCCAACACATATTGTGTGGGATTGAGCCTCATGACTATGTTGACAATCTTGTGTGTTTTAATATTTTGGACTAGCTCAATTATTTCATCTCGGATCATCCCTTGGAAGTTGTTGGTGACATCCTCCACTTGGAAATATCCCTCTTGAGGATCTTGAGGTATTTGAGGGGGATCAAGTGGAAAGTTGATGGATATCATAGGGTTGAATTATAATGAAATAAAATCACTTGAAGTGGATGTTTCTTTGTTTTCATCCATGATCTTATTGTGTTGTGATCTTGTTTGGACCATAAAATTAGGATAATTTTTTTAGGAGTATGGGAGGTGAACCTCTAACTCCTTGGGTTGGTCTAAACTTAAGTACAAAAAGAAAATCTAGGATATTTAAGGACCAAATGATTATGGTGTGACAAATGAAGGATGAATGATATGGATGCTTGAACTTTTTGAGAATTTTGGAGAAATACTAGACATTAGGATTTTCAAATTCAGATTTTGATTTGGTTTGATTTGATTTTGATAATGGACTTATAAATCCCAAGATGTTAGATGTTATCTTGGGGTAAACGTGTCCACAAAGGTGATAATTTAATTAAATGGGTGAGGAAGGATTCATCCACACACACTTAGCAAAACAAAGTGATTTTGATTTTGATTGAAGGTTTACCAAAAGTCTAGTGAAGATGTTTTTGCCAAAGTTCCAAAAGTTGTTTGTGAGGTGGGATTTGATTGATGTTTGGGATGGATGAGGGTGTTGATTTTTTATCCTAAATGAACCTAGAGAGACTCTTTTTAGAAACCAAGCTATTGAAGAACATGCTATACTTCTAAGACTTTCAACCCTATGTGAGAAATTAGAAATGTTGGAAAAGATCTCGATTTTGACAATAGTAGAATGAATACAAGTTTGGATTATCTCTTGAAGCATGTTTGTAAAAGTTGTAAACCAATTAATATTTGGTTTTGTGAAGTGCTAAGAGTTACTTCTTGAGAGCTTTAGGACTACGATGATTGTTACAACTAATGGACTTTGGTTTCATAATTTTGACTTTGCAAGAAATCATTAAAACAAACACATATGTAGGTTCAATTGTATTTTATCTTGGTTAAATGGATTATTTTTACCACACTAACACTTCTTACTTAGCTTTAAAATTTAATTTCTATGTCTTGACCCTTTTTCATTCCACAAGGTCCATTATGTGAAATTTAAAGGGTGAAAGCCATAGTTTCCCTAGGTTGACTTTGGAGAGAATAAATTGAGATATAGGCCAAAATATTTAGAAGCCTCTAAGGATGAAATCCCTAGGGACAAGCAATAATATTTGGATCTTTCAAAAGATATTCCTTCTTTCCAAAGGGTTTGAATTTCTAATGATTTATTTAGTATTTGTTTATTTGTTTTCAATGTTTGAGATCCAAGCAATGTGTTTTCAAATTGACTCATAAGCAATAGAACATCCTAGCTCAATTTGTATGTTTTTATTGGTGGGTTTGCCTCATGCCCTATGTAGTAGAAGAGATGACTTTACAAGAAACCAAGGAAAAAATATAAAGGTATGTTAAGAATGAAGTATTAACCTCTATATTTTAACCAAGATTGGACATGGCAAGTAACTTCTTGGAATCTAAGTTCTAATGAACCACTTTGATAAAATTGTTGGATGGACTAGTTGGTCACTACAAACAAGGTTCTTAATGACAACAAATCATGAAAACTAGAACCAACACTCACTCACTTGGACACTTAAGGCTCTTCAACCATTCCCATTCCAATTAAGGTGTGGGATTAGGTACAATCTATTGTTGGCACAAATTGATGCTAATTTCTCACAATTTCACACCCTTTGATATAGCTTGCCGATAAACTAACTTGATAGAACTTTCCTATGAGTTTCTCATTGTGGGGTGTCTCTCATAGTAAGCCCTCTCTTAAAGGTGAATCAAAGCATTAAAATACATTTTATGTGTTTCTCTTGCACCCAAGATCGCACGAAGCACAAAGGGAGGGGATACAGTCTGTTGTTGGCACAAATTGATGCTAATTTCTCACAATTTCACACCCTTTGATATAGCTTGCCAATAAACTAACTTGATATAAATTTCCTATGAGTTTCTCATTGCGGGGTGTCTCTCATAGTAAGCCCTCTCTTAAAGGTGAATGAAAGCAATAAAATACATATTAAGTGTTTCTCTTGCACCCAAGATCGCACAAAGTGCAAAGGGAGGGGATACACACTCAAAACGCACCAAAGACAAAATCACACAATTCAAGCACTTGTTCATTTTGAACACCAAAGTAATGGTGAGTTCGTTTTAAGTACCAAAAACTAAGTGTTAAGTTTCTTTGTTCAATTTTAGTCCAAAATCAAAATCTAGTGAGTTTGTAATGTTCAATTTTATCTCAACTTGAAGAGATCAAATCAATGGTTAATTTTAAACCTAAAACTGAAGTGAGTTGTCCTAAAATAGAAAACAAAAGCTAGGATGAAAGCCCTAGGTTATTACAGTAAGCATTTAAAAATTATTTTTCAAGTTCAAATTACATGCTCAATTCTTCAACTCAAATCTGCTTGTGGTTCCTCGATTCCAATGCCATTGATTCTTCTTGCAAACCCACTCCCTTGCAAACATCACAAAGCTATGACAAATAATATTTATTTAAAGGAATCAATAATACTTAACATAATGAGTACAATTTCAAACATAATGAATTTCTAAACTTGTCAAAATGAGAAAACAATCCTTGAAAATAAGTGTTTGAGAGATAAAAACTTAGTTCAACATTTACTACAAAAATAACTTGTTAAATATTTGCCTCCTAAATCCACTTTCAACCTACAAATATAGTTATTCAAATAAAATTTAAGTCTCGTTTATGGTCCACCACTAAAATCAAAGAAAATAGATTGCTCTCCTCATAAATGCTACTCTTTCTTGTCACATAACAAAATCTTATGAGATAGCAACATTAGCAACAACCCTGCTCCTGGATGTTTTGAAGTTTTGAATTTTTGCTCGCATGGTGGACTCTATCGTGGGGGTACATATGGGTCCCCTGCCCCTCCCCGACTCGTGCTCTCCTCCTTTGAGGACGTTTCTGGAGGGTACCCACTCTATGGGATTTGTGCTTTCTCCTGCAAGCATTCTGTGGGATGTGGCAGCTCCAGGAGTCTCTTTTGTACCGGCAGCTGAGCTTCCTCCAACTGCTATTTGGAAGAATATTCTAACTAGTGGGAACTTGGCCTCCTCATTTTTGGCCCCCCTTGAGTCGGTCATGTTTTCTGATTCTATGTTTGAAATTCCTGACACGGTTAGTGACAGGATCCTCTCCTCCATGGAGAATGCGGTGGTGGAGAGATTCCTCTCTTTTCGTCCTACAATGGATATGGTTTGAAAGTGGGTGTTTGGGAAATGGAGGCTTAAGGGAAGTGTGGAGGTCCGCGTGATGGCTAGCAGCCTCTTCCTCTTTCGTTTTGCTACTGCTGATGATTTGGTGCATACCTTGTCATCGGGCCAGTGGGTTTACAGGAAATACAGTTTGGCTTTGTGCAGGTGGAAGCCTGGGTTTGATCCTGTTGTAGACCTTAACTTGTCAGCTCCTATTTGGGTGCGATTGATGGGCTTACCTCTTGAGTTCTGGGATGAAGCCATTTTTAAGGCTGTTAGTGACTCATTGGGACAATTTTTTACTTCGGATGCTGTCACTAAATCTAAATCAAGGTTAGTCCTTGCTTGTTTTTGTGTCAACATTTGCATTGATAAAGTTCTTCCCAACTCTATCAAGCTTTGCTCCAAGTTGGGAAATTGGGTCCAACCTGTTTATTATGAAAACACAGTGGTGTATTGTCAAAGATGTGCAAAAGCAGGGCACCTTATCACTAATTGTAAATCGGCGGTCAGTAAGGTGGTTGTGGATGTGTTTGCGTCTGATCCCAAGATCTCGATTGAGGATGCTGCGAGGCCTTCAGGTGGTCTGGAGATTGTCCCCCCAGATCTAGTTCAGTCTCCTATGCCTTCTCCGAGCCCTCTTACTCCTGGTGACTCTCACCCTATTTCGAACCCTAGTGACTCTTCGGGTTTGGAAACCTTATCTCAGGAGGTCTCAGTGCCTCACAATCCTGGATCCTCGGCTACTGTCGCTTTGTCTATTAAGGATTCTGATAGGGGCTTTGGCCCTGGTTCTTTAGTTGTTGATCCGCTGCTTGTTACTTTGGGGGCCTGTGGGGATTTGGTTGAAGAAGGTGAAATTTGGGAGGAAGAGAGTTCTGGATTAGTTGAAGAATCTATTGAAAACTTGGAATGTTTAAAGTTGGAGAAATTTGAAGAGGGAGGGATATGGACCATGCCTAAAAAGAAGGGTAGGAAGAACAAGGAAGATGTGGGAGGGGATCCCAAGCCTGGGATACCCTCGCAAAGATCCACCAGAATGCATGAAACGAAAAATGAGATTGCCTCGGGGAAACAGAGGACATTAGAGGTGTCCTCAAAAAAAGGTCACAGATGAGGATTATGTCTTGGAATATTTGGGGACTTAATAGTTTGCACAATCAGTGTGCCATGAAGAACTATATAATGGAGCATAAGATTGATGTTTGTCTACTACAGAAAACTAAGATGTTGATGATAAATTTTGGAAAGGTTGTTAGCTTTATTTGGCCTAATGCTTCTTTTATTCATAGTGATCTCAGGGAGGTTCCGGAGAGTTGGCTGTGCTTTGGAATTCTTCATGTTTACAGGGCCAGGAATTATTCCATTGTAAAAATAGCATTGGGGTCTCACTCTTTGTAAATGGAGTTTTTTGGTCTATAATTAATATTTATGCTCCCAACCAGAGGAACTCAAGGTATTTTCTTTGGAGGAATATGGTGTCTAAAATTAATATGAATAAGGGCAATTGATGACTAGTTGCTAGAGATTTCAACTCTCCCTTATTGCCATCTGAGAAAAGTGGGGGTCTCATGAATTACACAGACAACATGACTGATCTGGAAAATTTCATGGGTTCTTCGGGGTTAGTTGATATTGATCTTTGGGGCCAATGTTTCACATGGTCTAATAGAAGGGCTGGTGTTGATTTGATTCAGGTTAGGCTTGACCGTTTCCTATGTTCTCCCCATTAGACCAATATCTTAGGATCCAATCTAGTCGCTCTTCTTAGGATGGTTTTTGACCACAATCCTCTACTACTGACCACTAATATTCACCCTTCTAGCAAGCCCTACCCCTTTCGTTTTAAACTAATGTGGAACTCCCATCCTGATTTCAAGAAGAAAATTGCTGATTGGTGGAGTATTCCTTTCCAAGGGTCCCTCATGTTTAGGCTATGTTATAAACTCAAACATATTAAACTGATGGTTAAAGGTTGGAACAAGAATGTGTTTGGAGATGTTTTTCAAAAAAAAAAAATAGCTTGAGGGGAGGTTGAGGACCTTGCAGCAGAATATGGATAAGGGAGATGCCAGTCAATGGATTAATAATCAAGAAAAGGATGTTAGAATGGAATGGGAAAAAGTTCTAAAAAATGAAGAGGTTTTCTAGAAGCAAAAATCAAGAATCCAATGGCTGAAGGAAGGAGATAGGAACACATCCTTTTTTCATGTTTCTGCTGTCAAACATTAGAAAATGAACCAAATCTCTAAACTGGTAAATAACTCTGGGGGGGTGATTTCTGACCAAGCTCTTATTAAGTCTTGTGTGGTTGATTACTTCAAGGAGGCTCTCTCAGCTCCTACAGGGGTGCCAAACTTGACTATGGATGATTGAATTCTCTGGCACCTTTCTAAGTCCATCTCTCTAGAGGATAACTTGAGCATTCTTAAGGGTGTTTCCATGGAAGAGGTTAGGCTGGCTACTTTTAGCATGGGGGCATTCAAAGCTCCTGGCCCTGATGGGTTTCCTCTGGGGTTCTTTCAAATATTTTGGGATACTGTGGGCTGGGACCTTGTGTTTGCGGCTAGGGATTTCTTCCAATCTGGTAAGATTCTTAAGCAAATGAATCACAATTTTATTGCTCTTATACCTAATATTAGTGAGCCACTTTCAATGTCTAACTTCTGGCCTATTAGCCTATGTAACACTATCTACAAAATTCTCTCTAAGATTCTTGTTAACCGTCTCAAACCTCTACTTGACAAAATTATTAGCCACACTCAAAAGGGGTTTGTCCCGGGGAGGCATATTCTTGATGTTGCTTTGACTACCCATGAACTATTCCACTCTATGGATAGATGTAATAATGCAGGAATGGAGCTTAAACTTGATATATCCAAAGCCTATGACAAGGTTCTACGGGAATTCATTCCAAAGGTCCTAGCTAAGTATAGTTTTAACAGTTTGGTCATTGAGCTCATTATGGAATGTGTTAGAACTGTTAAATTCTCAGTTCTGGTTAATGGATCCCCCTATAGTTTCTTCTCTGCTTGTAGGGGGCTTAGGTAGGGAGGCCCTCTCTCTCCCTACCTCTTTATTATAGATGCTAATGTGATTAGTAGAAATTTTAGTAGTCTGTTGTCAGAGGGCTCCATATCTGGTGTTAGAGCGGCTACCTCCCTCTGTCCAATTGTTGTGCAGCAATTTGTGGGTGATACTTTTTTATTTGGGAAGGATTTTGTTTTGGAAGCTAGGAAATGGAAAGCTTGTCTTAATATCTATGCCTCCTACTCTAGGCAGTACATCAACTACAACAAGAGTAATATTTACTTCTTTAATTTCTCTCCTAATTTGGAAAACAAGGTGACTACAATTCTTAGATGTGTCAGTGATTCTCTCGCATTGGTTTATCTGGGGGTTCCACTTACGGTCAAGGAGGTTCAACCGGAGTTTTGGAACTCTATTCTGGAAAGGATTCAGAGGAAGTTGGCTAGGTGGAAAGGATCCTTACCTAGTCATGTTGGCAAGTTGCAACTTATTATTGCGGCCATACAAGGTATCCCCACTTAATTTCTGACTATCTTTAGGATGCCTATGTATATAGTGGAAAAGTTGGAAAGGATTCAAAGGAGTTTTGTTTGGGTCGGGACTAAGGAGAAAAAGAAGATTGCTCTGGTTAAATGCAAAAAAGTTAGTCGGGCTAAATTTAATGGGGGGCTTGGAATAAGGAAGATTGCTCCCTCTAATAGGGCATTGATTGCTAAAGTTGGGTGGGATCATTTAAGGAATTCCAAGGACTGGTGTAAATCACTGAATGCCAAGTACCTTCAAAACAAGCCTCTGATTGATTGTCTTTTGGAATCCCACCCTCTCGGTTCTGTAATCTGGAGGAGTATTTGTAGCATTCAAGGTTTGCTAAAAAAGGGGATAAAATGGAAAAAGGGGATAAAATGGAAAATGGGGAATGGGATCAAAATTAAATTTTGGGAAGATGCTTGGCTCTTAGATTTCCCTTTGGCTGCTTTTGGCTTTTGGTAGGTGATGATTGCTGCTCAGAGATTCTTTGGGACTTACATCAGTGACTATGTGGCTAGCCCTATGTTGCCCACACTCGTCGGATCTTAGTCGTCTTGCTAGATCAATTCAGGTGTTACTTTTCACTTTTAGATTTCCTTCCTATGACAGAGAGGATGAATTATTTTGGGCTTTAGATAAATAGGGGGATCTCTCAGTCAGATCTGTTTACAAACTGCTGACTAATGATAGTTATATGGAGGAACACTGGAGGAGGGTTTGGAATAGGCGCATGATCCCTAAAATTTTTTTTTTTTTGGTGGACGACCTGTCACAATAGGATTCTGACCCAGGATAATTTGAGAATCCGGGGATTATGCTTTTCCAATCGATGCTTTCTCTACAAAGAGGGGGAAGAAACTGTCAATCATCTCTTGCTTCACTGCCCCTATGCTGCTGAAGTTTGGGGGATGGCCTTTGAGAAACTTGAGGTTCAATGGGTAATGAGCAAGGATCTTTTATCAATTATTATGGGCTAGAATGGGCCTTTTTTGCATCCTCTGGTTTGCAAAATTTGGAGGCAGACCCCCCCTATCATAGGTTGGTGTTTATGGAAGGAGAGGAATAACCGGGTCTTCAGGAATACTGAGCGAAGCCCCAAGGAGGTGTTTGGGATTGGTGTTAGGCTCATAGAGAAGAATATCTTCCTCTTTGATGGAAAACTTCCTGAGTCTAGGCTATAGGACTTTGAAATAAAAATGGCTAAGAAATGGCACCAGGACTTAAATGCTAATGCCTTTGACAATAAGAAATTTTTAGCTAGGAGAAACACCAAATGGGAGCCTCTAGATTGTGGATGGTTTAGAATTAATTTTGATGGTGTTGCTAAAGGGAGCCCAGGAAGGGCAAGTATAGGTTGGATTATAAGAGATTCTATGGGTAGCATGGTGGCAGGGTTTACTGGTGGCATTGGGATTCAGTCACCCTTGTTGCTGAGGCTCATTTGTTGTTCATGGGACTCAAAATTATTGTTTCTCTAGGGATTGTTAATCTTCATATTGAGGGAGATTCCAAGGTGGTGACAAATGCTATGGAAAAGGAAAGATTTATAGGATGGAACACTAAGGACATTTTATTGGATGCTAGCTTTCTTATATCTAAATTAAGAGACAAAAAAGTGACTCATATTTATAGAGAAGGTAATAGTGTGGTGGATGTGCTGGCAAATCTTGGCTCAGGGTGGGACTCGGCTAGATGTTGGAGGAAAATGGAATGACTGCCACCAAAAATTCAAGCTTTGATTGAGTGGGAAAGGGCTCCCATGGTCAATAATGACTTACAACTCCTGGACGATGAGGACTGACAGGGGGGCCCACTGGTAATTTTGGGTGTGTTGGTGGATAAATGCCTTTTGGGGTATGAAGGACAAGTGGAGTGCCACGGGTAAAGATGAGAGGATGTGGAGTAAGGGAAAGGGCATTCATGTGTTTTTTCTTTGGGATGGGAGAATGGGTATAGTTTATAAAAAAATGATGATGAGATGGCAGAGAGGAAACTTAATTGATGTGATCAAGCTTAGATTTGGTGACGTGATGCAAGTTATTTGGAAAGTCGTGATTGCTTCTCCAGAGGATGATGGTATTGTGAGTATTAAGTTTTGGGGGAAAAGGTTACTTGGTTTATCTCCTGATTATTTTTGGAGAAGTGAGTGTATGAATAATGATGGGACCATCCATGATGTGTATTGGTTTTCTTCTAGAGGTTTCACGCCAGCTAATTTAACTGGTAGTTCCTTTGGCTTTTTATGGTTGGTTACTAATTTTAGCTTGTTGGGTTATCTGCATGGGATGTCGTGCCTTTCCTTCCTATCTACCAACTTCTGGCTCCTCCACTATTATCAAAAAATCATTAATTGTGGTGTCTTTTCTCACTATTGCTTATTTCCCCTCCGTGAGTGTAAATGGCTTGAGGGGATTAATTGTCGTAAGCCCTGCATTAAACATCCTTGTATGATATTTGTGCACAACATTTGTCTTTGGTATTTTCTGTATTTCAGTGTTTTTCCTGAACTACCTAACAGAATGGGTGGAGATCATGTTAGGATGGAGCAAGATAGTTGTGATGAATTCCAGAATAACCCTCTGGTCTAGCACATTTGTGTGGAGGGAGGTATTTCCTTGCTTATGGAATGACAAGCTGGCCATGATCCTATTCTTTCGGGACAATTTTCATGTTCCTGGAAGGACAGAAGGGTTTCTGTTGGGGGGATTTCGTTTGAAGTTAGCGAGGAGGTCATTGCACAGGCTACGGGCTTGAGCTGTGATGGGAAAAAGTATCTTAAGCACACCAAAAAGCTAGATCACGAGAGCCTTAAGATTTTCTTCAGAGGTGAGGAGACTCTGGTCAGGAATCAGGCGGGGTTCGAAAGAGCTGAGCTCCCCAAGCCGTGGGATATGGTCTGCATGGCTCTGATGAAATATGTGATGTTGGAAGGTAGGTACAAAACTTGTTTTTTCTATCATTTCCCTCTGCTTAATCATCTCAGACATAAAATGTTGCTTAGCTTTCCATTTTTCCTTCTTATGGACCTGGAGATCTTGGTGGATAAATGTAATGCGATGGCCTGTCGTAATCCTAGTGATCTCCTGCCTCTCTCGCTCCATCAAGGGCTTATCCTTCCCCCGTACCACTTCCATCTTGCCCTCTACCTGCCTAAAGCCATCTCTGTCTGTGTTGAGAATATTGACCCCATTTCTTCAATCCACATCTCCCCAGCCGAGTCCATGAGCCCTCCTCGAAAGCCTATTACTGATAATGTGGGGAGTGTCAAAACCAATTTGGCCACTAAGAAGCTTAATGGTGGGTTAGGCATGGCTCATGCCAGGGTGGCAGAAGGGCTCTATGAGCTAAAGGCAACCTAGGTTGACATGGCTGCTAATGTCACTAAGTCGAAAAAAGGCAAGGAGAAAATTTTGTAGGCTACGACTGTTAAGGAAGGAAAGGGAAAGGGCAAGAATGCGGTTGGGACTAATTCTAGAGGGGAAACGATTGTGGGGACCATAGAGCTGATTGGTGGGGAAAGTGTTAGGAGGACATCGGGGAGGCTAGCCAAGAATAGCAAAAAGAGATTAATTATTGAGGACTCGGAGGTGGAGTAGTCGGACAACAAGGGTTACAAGGAGGAGGAGTCTGACAATGAGACTGATAACATGGGGGAGAGGCCCCTTCCTACTCTGATGGATAGCAAGACTCCTTACCATGGCTCCGACTCACACACTCTGTTAGTGAATGAGCCTGGTGAGATTTAGGAGACTAGGGATATTGGGGAAGATTTAGACATGGTGGCGAAGACATTGAACACCTTGGACAAAAGATTTAGGGGCTTGACCCTCTTCATAATGAAACTGAGCCACTTTGTTACTAGTGCACTGTCAAATGTCATAAAAGAGGAACTGGAGGGGAATAATAGCCAGGAAAACAAAGAATGGGTGGGCGATGAGGCAGTTGACCTCCTGATCAAGAACTGGGATGATGCCAGTTAGTTGCGCCTGTTGGTGGTCTGTCAGTTGTTTTTCGGCTATTTGTGTGTTGTCCCTAGGCTATCTCTGGTTTCTTCTATTAATGTTTGCTATTGTTGTTTAGTTCCTTTTTGGCCCTAGTGGCTCGTTGTGAGGGGTATAGTGCCCCGTAAATGCTGTTTAACTTTTCAAAAACAAAATCTTATGAGATATGTATATATATATATATATATATATATATATATTTTGACAAAAAATAGAATCCTACTCAATAAATTCATATCTTCAACAAGTATCAAATCCTGCCCACCTGGTCAAATTCACAAGATATGTCTAAAAAAAATTGGGTATGTTATCTCCTTGGTTTTTGTTTTTAATGAATAAATTAGAGACAACTTGTACCACAAGAAACATCTACAAGCTTACACAAGCAACATACATGTGTGAGATAAATGCGCGGACCTAGGATTGGGAAATTCATATTTTGCTTCCTCTAGAATGACCCATAGGGAATGTCTAAATTCTTCAAACTGAGTGAGTGATGTGTCTTTACTGCCTCTAAATAAATAAAATAAATCAATTGTACAATTTTTTTTAATAGGATCAGTCATATTAAATAGCAACAAAGACAAGTTTCAATTTTGAGATCTATAAAATCCTGATATTTGTGCAGATACATAACCATGAAAAAAAGAAACTAAAAGAAATTAGGCACAAAAAATTTTGAAATACTTTGGAGATACAAGAAAGGTTAATGATATTTTCATAGCACAACATAGTTTTTAATCCTCAATTGTAATGAGCTTACTAGCACTAATAAAATTATCCAAAAATTATTTTTTCAACAAATTAATGATCGACCATCATAGACACCATATAATACTAGAATTATTGTTAAATTTGTAAGAAATTCATAATATGGGTGCATTCAGGGTATGTGCGGGATCATCATGGAAAAAGAGGCCCTTAAGTGGCAATAAAATTCAAAAAATCAGAGTTAGGCAACTTGACGTAAAAATTTAAATAAGTTATCTATATTATTTCAAAAATATGTAAGAACAAAATCTGTAGAAAATTGAATGTAGTTTCTAAACTACTAGGTTTATTTTTTTATTTTTAAAATCTATTTGGTGAAAATTTGAAATTTCAATGCAATAGTACTTAAATTTCAGGGAAAAAATAAGAAGTAGGTGTCTATCTAACCACCCTAACCACAATAAAATGATAAATTTCTTTTTTAAAATTTTAGATATAAGTATGGGACTCATGTTTCGATGTGATGCATTTTTAAAAAAAAAAATTTCCAAGTAAATAATTAATTATGATTTTTTTATTACAACTTTAAAAAAATATAAAAACTCGTATGTCAAAACTTCATGAAACTCAATTCTTTTATTTTAATCCTATATTATGTGAAACATATAATGTGGCGCATGTTTTGGATTCAAAAAATGTGATACTGTTTGAAAGCTATAGATTTTTTTTAATCAGCCTATCAATCAGAACTTTAGTCGTAATTCAAATAGAAAATGAATAATAATTATTTATTAAATTCAAAGTAAAGAATAATTTATATGGGTGGAAAGCTGAGAACCTCCTTTAAAAACCATTTTTATTCCATCAATTTTGGATTAAAAAAAATTCGTCAGCCACATGGGCCATCATATCACTTAAATATCAACACTTTTTGGCCCATCATGATCTTGCACATACCCTTCATTTTCTTTCCTTACCAAAGGCATGGAAAAAAATTAGCTCAACTATAGCATTTACATCGAAGGAGCCCAAATGTATAATGTTAGACAAAAATGCAATAATACCATTGTCAAATGAAATTTTTATAATGGACCGATCAATACCAAACATAATAAGACCTTTTCCAAATGCAATGATATTAGTGCATGGAATTTGAAATATCAAATTACTGAATGCGATTCAAAAAGAAGATCCCAACATAATGTTAGTGAATAAATGAATAAACCTGCACTAAACAAATAATATTAGAATATTAAAGAACCAAATTTTATATATTGGTCTACAAAGGCTTTTGAAAACTTTCAAGCTAATGCAATTGGTAGGCATAAATCTAGTTATGAGTAGTTGGACCTGGTGAGCACTCTGCTTGCTTAAAGCCCCAAGTCTATTGCCATGTAGGTGGAGTACGAAAGCTCGTCATCACCACCCTCTACTTTGGTGGGTGCATTTATTCTTCATAAAAAATGTGTTTCTACTCATGTGGCCTTTGAATCACTACCTTGTTTGCATGAATACTAAATTGTATGGAAGGATCCCACCTTGAGCAAGTGGAAAACTGTAGGAAACTATTGATTTAATCAACAAAATATGAAGCCGCTAGAAGATGCATGAAAGACACTAGAAACAACCATAGAAATATGGTTGAGATGATTTTTAGGATCCTGAAGTGAGATCTTTTTGGCGTTGATGGTGTCCTCAGTAGAGGAGGATTGAGGTGGTGAGGAAAAGTGTGGGGAGATTACCCGTGGGATAGATAGGATGCTAGGATCAAGGAGACAAGGGGAAGAATTAGCTGATGGAGAAAAACCATCGACACCCAACCTCTTATCATACAATCAACACCATTTTGCCACATAGTTTACCCTTCTTCAAGGCCACTTCATTGCAATTTTTATTTTTTCAAGAACTTTAGAAGCTTTAGTTTTTTGAAGAAACTCGAGCGGGTTCACAACTTTGCAAATTCTAATCTTGTTTCAAGAAGAAGGGAATAATGAAAGATGACGAGGCCAAGGTGGAGAAGGATTTGGATCTTAGTTCATTCAATATGGAAATTTTTTGGACAATATAAAGCAGAAAATGAAAGATGACGAGGCCAAGGTGGAGAAGGATTTGGATCTTAGTTCATTGAATATGGAATTTTTTTCGACAATATAGAGCAGAAAATGTAAACCACACAAGGCAGAAAATTTGGACAATACATGCAAAATCTAGAGGGATCTATCTCAATACAGTTGAACAATGAAAACATAGATTTGAAGTAAATAAACAATGTATGCTTAAAAGCATATTAAAAGCCTATATCTGAGCATAAAGCATATGTAATGAGCATAATTCCCTCCTTCTAGCATCATTTTGTAGGATCTTTTTTCTGCATTTTCTCAAGAAAAAACATTAGCATATTTAATCTATTTTAAACAAAGCAAACAAAATCCTCCCTATGAGATATTGAATCATGCTAAATATGCCAAAAAAAACCATCAAAAATCAAAGAAACTAATTTTAAATCATACAAAAGCATGTGCAAACCTATCCCATAGTGGAAGTGGTGCTCCTTTGATGTGAAAAGGATGCCCTTTCCCTCCCCCTTGATAAGCAAAATGATAATGAATAAGCCTTGAAAATGTGATGAAATGGAGATGAAAAGTGCTTATAGTGAAAATGCATGAGATTGTGGATGGATTTGAAGTAGAAGGGGATTCTATTTATAGGTTGAAGAGTTGAATATTGGAGAGATTGGAGGAATTTGAGACTAAAGAAGATCCAATGAGATTGGGACACTTGTCTCAAATGGATTGGATGGAGGTGGAGCACATTTTGGAGAATGTTCAAGAGGAAAGGAGGATGCAAGAGAAATAAATGCATATGGTTGAAGATGTGAGAGGATGTAAGAAGCATAAATGAGGATGTAAGAGGAGTTAATGAATGTGGGTGAGATGTTTTAGAGGGAAATTGTTTGTGTATGAAAGTCAAATAAAGACAGTTAATGAAGGAATATTCCCTAGAATATGCTTTTGAGAGGATAAATGAGGTAATTAGTTAATTAAAATAAACTATTTTCATGTGCAAGTGGGTTGATTAATTAGGGGTTTAGTTTGACAAAGATTGAGTCAAAACCTAGAGAATGGGTAATCGGGGTTATGGTTTAATTAATCCTGAATTAACCAACATGGGGGAATTAGGGGATTTGACATTTGATTTAAAAAATTTGATTTATTAAATTAGATCAGAGGACTTTAGGGATGTGATTAAATAATTTGATTTATTTAATTAAATTTGATGAACATTAGTGAGTAGGAAGTGAATTAATCAAATGAACTTAATTAATAGTAGAAATGATATCAATTGATTGGATTTAAATGCATAATATCAATTTTCATGTCTACAACACCCATTCACACCTAGGTTTGATGCTTCTTCAATTCATTGGGGTTGACCTACACATTTCACTAGACATCCAAATTGGGACCTAATTGAGGTTAACATGGAACACTCGTAATACTTTGAGATAGTATAAAATAACTCTCTAAATTTAGTAGGAAGGAACTAGATATATGATGGAGTTATGAGCTAGATAATTATACTTAGGAATAAATTTTGCGTTTAACTTGTTAAGCCTATGGTGGCCTATGAGCCAAAAAATGTGTCCTATAGAGCCTATTGTAATCTATATTTAAGAAGGTATGTCAACATGGTTTTTTCATGTTTTCAATCAATAAAGTCATTCTACTGCAAGGTTGGATAGTCCATTTTGGACCTTCCATCCTTGATTGTGACAAAGGGCTTGCAAGATCATGTCACCTGAGGGAAACCAATATGAGAGGTAATTTTTTTCATTTTCCCTATAGGTAAGAGCTATCTAGATACTATTTATTTTTATTTCTTTTAATTGGGCATCCTTGGCCAAAATGGGTTACCTAGACCTCTAAGTGTACCCTTGACCAACATGGGCACCCTAGTTCATCATGGATGCCCCTCATTAACATGGACACCGCTAATTGAGCATAAATTTATAAGATGGAAATTTTTACATTTTTTGATTTATCTTTAAATTTATTTTTGATAGATAATCATTATTTTTTCCAATAGGGCCTTCCACAAATGCAGGAACACTTAGGAAGCCACTTTCTCATACTTCTCCATGATCAAGCTCTGGTACACTTAGTTGCAAAGTGATAAATAAATTAAGTCATATTGGTTTACTCTAAATGTACACCATGCCTACCATGGGGTACCATGATGATATGTTGATGACACTCAGGGAGTGCTAGGATACCAATACCTCTACCTTTCATTTCCTAATGGGAGAGGAAGTGACATTGGGGGATATATACCACATACTTTTACCACCCATCTAGGGTATAATTGTGATGCATGAAGATGAGAGGAAATTAAGGAGATCTTATTTGATCAAAACTATTATATTGGTCATGATCTACCATAGGATGAAGAGGGTTAGATCTGGAGCTACAATAATTATTACATTTAGGTGTTGATGTTCATATTCTTCAATAGATCATGATCACTACTATAATATTAGTGGTTTCACTAGATGGATAAATAACACACCTTCACAAGGGTTTGGTTCCTACTATGATCTTGGATGATACTTATTTGGGAAAAAATTATACTGCCCATACGTGCACTATGATATTGGATGATACATACATTATGACACATAGATTCTTATGAACTGAATCCTTTTCAAATATGGGTGTTCGAGCACAATGCCTGCATGTGGCCCACATAATATCTCATTGAGGTACCATGGACATATCCTTGAGTTTTTTTTATCCTCATAAGACACCCTAGTAGTATAGTGATGTATTACATTAAAAAATCACTTTTGATCAGTTAGAAGTTGTAGATGTTTGGAGACCTTATAGGAATCTGCAACCCTAGAAATTCCTATCAAAACAACTAGTAAGGCTATAGTTAAATCACTTCTTTATCAGTCACTAAGATTATATTATGATTCCTTTCTACTATGATTGAGTGATGAGACAATTTGGTCACACTAAAGGGCTTCCCATCCCTTGAATGACCTATCTAAGGTCCACTCATAGTAGTTATAAAGACTTCGGCTTGGTATGTTCAAAAGAATCATTATAAAGATCAAATTATAGGAGATACATATAGTGGGGTTCAAACCTAGAAGAGAATTGAGAATTCAAATGAATAGGTACACTTTCTATTATTATAAAAAATTTAACCAAGCTCCTATGTGGAGACAAGAAAATAGAAGTTTTGTTAGATGCTATGGAGGAAGACTTGACTCAAATTAAGAAAAATGAAACTTGGGAAGTAGTTCTAAGACCCAAAGATAAAAATGTTATTGGTACCAAATTGGTATTTAGAAACAAATTGAATGAAGATGGAAAGGTGCTTTTGAACAAGGCTAGACTTATATGTATAGGTTATTCTTGAGTTGAAGCAATTGATTTTGAAAAGACATTTTCTCTAGTAGCAATATTGGAAGCAATCATAATGTTTTTGGCCCTATCAAAATTCAAGAATTTAAAAGCATATATGGTGGATGTGGAGTCTATATCTTTGAATGGAAAGGTAGAAGAAGTCTAAATTAAATAACCCAAAGGATTCCAATGTTTAGATAATTTAGATTTTGAGTGTAGAGTGAAGAAAGCACTTTATCGAATCAAACAAGCTTGTAGAGCATGGTATTCAAGATTGGATAAATATTCACAACTAAAAAATTTTAGGGGAGCTAATGCAAATAGTAACTTATACATAAAAATAGAAGGTGATCAATTTCTGATTTTTGTGCTTTATGTTGATGACGTTAGCTTCGGTGGAAATAGTGATGCTACATGTAGATAGTTCAAGGATGTAATGGAGAGTGATTTTGAAATTTCAATACTTAGTGAATTTTCTTTCTTTCTTGGTTTATAGATTTCTCAATCAAACAAAGGTATATTCATTTCTCAAAACAAGTACATAAAAGAAATGTTTAGCAAGTTTAAGATGGAAGAATGGGCTGATGTAAGAAGTTGGGTCTACAAAAAGATGAAAAAGTGGAAGTGTTTTCCCTCTTTTTTAGAATTTTGTCACACTTGGACTAAAAATTTGAAGAAATTAGACATTGAATCTTAAGAAAATAAAATTAATATGAAATTTAGTCTTTTGAATCTAGTTTGCAAATATATAGGTTATTCTAGTATCCAAATGATACAAATTAAATTTTAATAGTTATGTATAAATCCATTTTTTTAAAGTCACCTTTTTTTTATCATACCATGTATGTGTACAAACACCAATTTTTGACCTAAATAAAAGTATTTTTCCAATTCATTTTGGGGAAAGATATGTAACAACATTAATATTGATGAGGATATTTCTTTGTATTTTTTTTTTGTAAATATTTTTTTATTGAAATTTTATTAGCCCTAATTGTTGTATTTGAAAATGAATGTGTATGGACAACGTAATTGGACCCAAACTAGAAAAAAAATGATTTTTTTTCATTGTGTAGAGAATTGTTTGAATATTGATGTCATAATTTTTTTGCAAAAAAAACATAAAAAAGTTATTAAAAAACAAAAAAATATTGATATTTCATGTTTATGCACTAGTTTTCTTAGAAGTTAATTAAAAAATAGAAAAAATAACCAAATATTTTAAAATATATATATATCTGAAAACTAGACATCATGATCTAAAATGGGTTTTAATTTTATATAATAGTTCTGAAAAAAAGTCAAACAACTAAATTGCTAATGTTAGAAATTTCTCTTGAATTTGCCTTAGATTTTTAGTTGTAGGTCAAAGGATAAAGGTCGGGTTGCCAAGCCTTTCCTCATCCTAAAACCTAAGAAAATGTGGTTTAGAATTTTGATTATGTTTAGAACAAGTGCCTTCTTTAAAATGGGGACCCATTATATATTCAAAGTGGGTGCCCATTCTATTTTCAAAGTGGGTACCCATTCTATTTTCAAAATGGGCACTCATTTTAAAATGAGTACTTGATCTAAGGCTCAGGTTCTCATTCCTTTTGACAATTTTTTGTCGAAACTTCCCTTCTTTGTGGACCCAACTTCTTGCACTTACCCAAATACAAACTGGTGAGTACACCTATGGTTACTGGGTGTAAATTGAGTAAGCATGATGAATTTACTCTAGCAAACCAAACCTTGTATAGGTCAATGATTGAAATTTTTTCTTATGTGATTGCATCTAGACCATATATAATGCAATAAATTGGGATGGTAACTAGATTTCAAAAAGAACCTAAATAAACTCATTTCAAGGCAGTAAAAAGGATATTTAGATATCTAAAGGCTACAATAGATTTTGGTTTGTGGTATCCTAAGAGTGAAAAATTCACACTATTTGCATATATAGATGCAGATTGGGAAAGTAGCATAAATGATCAAAAGATTACAAGTGGTGGAGCTTTATTTCTTGGTGACAATATTGTATCTTGGTTAAGTAAGAAGAAAGATTCAATTTATTTATCTACAACATAATCAAAATACATTGCAATATATTTATGTTGCTCTTAAGTATTATAAGTGAAATAAATCTTGAAGGAGATGAAAATAGATCTTGATGAGCCCATTCCCATTCTTTGTTACAATACTAGTGCTATAAACATTTCTAAGGATTTGGTGATGCATTCAAGGACAAAGCATATTACAATCATCATTTTCTAAGAGAGAAGCTTGCTGACAAAGAGGTGAAATTGGAGTATGTTGGAACAAAGGTGAAGATAGTAGACATTTTTAAAAACCCTCTTTCCAAGGAGATATTTGAGTATCTCTATCAAAATTTGGGATTTGTTTCTTCCTCCTCTTGAATCAAGAGTAAGCAAAGGTTGAGCAGGAGTATTGACTCCCTATCATAGGAAGACTTGGTGGTCTTGTAGAGTGGTTATTAATATGGTTTTGCAAAATAGTGTGTTTAGAAGGTTTGATGGAAGCATGGACTCAGGGGGAGTCTATATGGGAAACACGTTTCTAAATTATATAATAAGCAATTGACAGGTATGTGCAAGATCATGATGGGCCAAAAAGTGGCGATATAATGGGTATGTGGCTGATGACTTTTTTTTACCCAAAATTGATGAAACGAAAAGGGTTTTTAAAGAATATTCTCAGATTTCCACCCATATAAATTATGCTTTTTGTTGAGTTTAATAAATAATTATTATTCATTTTCTATTTGAATTATGAATAAAGTCCTGATTGATAGGCTAATTGAAAAATATCTATATCTTTTAAACGGTATCACATTTTTTAAATACAAAACATGTGTCACATAATATAGGATTAAAAAAATTAAAATTCAATTTCATGAAGTTTTGACCAAGTTAGGGTGGTCAAACATACAAGTTTTTATATTTTTTAAAAATTATAATAAAAAATTAATAATTAATTATTTACTTGGAAAAAAATTACAAAAATATATGCATCACATTGGGACATGAGTCCTCTACTTATATCTAAAATATTATAAGAAAATATTATCATTTTATTGTGGTTAGGGTGGTCAGATAGACACCTACTTCTGATTTTTTCCCTGAAATTTAAGTACTACTGCATTGAAATTTCAAATTTTCACCAAATTTTTAAAAAAATAAATAAATAAACCTAGTAGTTTAAAAACTAAATTCAATTTTCTACAGATTCTATTCTTACATATTTTTGAAATAATATAGATAACTTATTCAAATTTTTACGTCAAGTTGCCTAACTCCGATTTTTTTGAATTTTTTGCCACTTAATGGCTTGTTTTTTCCATGATGATCCTGCACATACCCTGACCTTTGTCATTGATGTCAAAGGGGGAGAAATGGAACTCAAAATGATAAATCATCTAAGGGGATAAAGTTGAAATCAATGTGAGGTGACCTCCTAATCCAAACATATTAGATTTGTCTTCTTGTTCCAACAACATTTTGTTGTTTCCATCAATGAAAATGAGAGAGATTTTTGAACATATGTTTCCATTGATGTTAAAGGAGTAATGCCAGTAATTCCACCAAAATTAAATTTAATCATACTTTTTGAAATTATGGTGTATTTTTGTGATGTCATGTCAATTATTTGAGAATAACAAAGAAGACTATCATAGTATGATTGTAGTATCAAACTATGCCTATTCATGTTGATAGAGGTAATCTAAAAGTTTGATCTAGAATGCTTGAGGTCTGTTACCTAGGCAGACAATTTTTTAAGGAAATATGTTCATGATTTACAATTGTTCTTCGATGTGAGTTTTGTTTTTCACTTTGAATGAAGAGTATTTCTAAACATGTTGTAACTTATTCCGTAGTTGTCAAAATTTATGATCAACGGGTAGAAATTTTGGAGTGATAGAAGGGTCACTATGCTGGGTAATCAACTAGGTTGTTCCAAAGCTATGTGGTAGTGGCTTGTAGCATGTTTCATCTAGAGATAGCATGGGATACTAAAATTTATCTTTGTTAAAAGGTTCTTAAATAAAGTCCATGGTATCATATTATTTTTGCAACAATAAATTTGATTTAGGACCAACCCACTTCATGTTTCATGTTAATTTGAATTTAGGTCCAACTTAGCTGACTTGGCTGATTACAGATGGTGTTAAGGGATTCATAGTTGAAAATAAATTTTGTTAATGTAATGTGATGTAATTAATCATCATGGTTTTAGATCATAGAAAATGTAATATATGCGTGTGAGAGAAATAGTGCAAGAAAGTGTAATTCAATGGGAGTTACATCTCAATCATTGTGTTTCATCATCAAAAAATCATAAGCTCTCTAGGAGAGTGTCTCAAAGAGCATCAGATCAAGTGTAAGCTATGAAATCAACATTGAAGATCTACAAACCTTATTTATGTAATATGATAGGATTGGTTTCTTACTTGGTAAGTTGGTGCCTAGGTCTTTGTATTGGGGATTGGTGTGTCTAGTAGTTTGGTGCCTACAAATACAATAGGGTATTCCTATCTCTAGTAGGTTGGTGCCTACTTCATGATTGTAACTCATTAATTATTCTATGAGGCTAGATTTGGACAATAGATCCAAGGAGCTCTTCTCATCGTGGGTTTTCCCTTTCCAGTTTTTCATGAATATCGGGTTTTGATTCTATGAATGTGTGCATTTGTGCTACTTGACTAATACTATCTTTTGATTCATGTTTGGAGAAGTGATTGATGGTAATTCATATTGAATTAAAGAGTTTTAAATATGTTTGATATATTTTTTTAGCCCCTCTCTCAATATATTGTGCACCCTTAATAACCATCCCCATAATTTTAGGGTGGGTGAGTTATTAAGGTTTGCTAACAAGGACATTTGGATCATTGGATGACTAGAGGATAATTATAGATCTTATGGTTTGAGGATTGAATACTACAACTAGTGATTATTAAGTTTAGGAATAGAACTATCTAGGTTAAGTTTTTTATATCCACTTTCTCATCTATGAAATCTTTGGGATATTTGAAAGATGAACATGTGCAGATTCTCTGATGGGGGTACATAGAGAAAAAATTATGTTTCTTGATATGGATGACCTACCCTACAAACACAACAATGTAATCCAACAAAGATTTAAAAGGAAAAGGAAAACAAAGGAATTTGACATAGATTGGAACATGAATAAAACCTTCCTTGGAGATAAAAAAGTCTCTAGTCCAAGGGGTGAAATGAATAAGGAATACTAAATATACTAGGGGCCATGCTAAAAAAAAGAGGGCTATTTGAACATGACTTCAATAAAAAATGCAAAATGAAAGATCCCTAAGTGATATTCTTGATGGCCTATACATGAACCCCATGTGGGACCAAAGTAGACTTCACCTAGCTATCTAGCATGCTCTTAGAGGTGATATGACCCACAAAATATCCAACAAGGGTATAATTTTCAAGTGACTTATAAGACAACATTAGGAGAAACATAATTACCTCTTATACTATCATCAAAATGAACTCTTAAAACCATTTGGGAGAAATTCTCTTGTTATCCGATAGGCTATTTTGTTTGACATTTCTATCGGGATTTTCGTCAGCCTAGCCGTGATTCTGATTTACCAGTCAAGGGGAGTAGCCGACTAGTGGGGACTTGACCATGTTTTTTGTGGCAGCATGGAGATTTTTAATTACGTGGGTTGGTAGTGGTGGAGTTGTTGTCCTCGATACACGAAAGATGAATGGTATGTGCTTGCTCACGGGAGTGTTAACACATTTTGTCATTGTTGTACGATGGGGACAGAAGAAGTAAATGCAAGCAAAGGAAGTAAATGCAATCTTGAGTGTTGCAGTGTGGTAAAGTATACTTTGATTAAGTTGTATTGGTGAAAGAGCCATTGTGGTGTTGGTTTCAATAGCAGACTATAATCATCAGCTTCAGCTCCATCTTTTAGCGGATTGGAGGGATTTTAAATTGTTTGACTGTGAAATGTGTAAGTCATTTTACATGGGTTTTTGGCATAAATGAATACTAATTTATTGTTTACGTGTTTCATTGTCTAGTTATTTCTATTTTTGATAGCAAGTTTGAGGGTTTTAAAATTGATGTGTTGGGAAATGTGTGAGAAAGTATATTGATTAAGTTGCATTGTCGAAAGAGCGATTGTGGTGTTGGTTTGATAGCAGAAAATTGTAAGAATTGTTGGCTTTGGCTCCATTTCATAGCATATTGGATGGTTTTAAGACTGTTGTGGTCCGAAATTTGTAAGCCGTTTGATATGGTTATTTTGCATAAATGATTAATTTATTGTTCATGTCTTTCAGTCTCTGTTTATTGTTTCTTTTTATATGTTTGTATCTTTGTTGTTATACCCATGATGGAGAGTTGAAAGAGATTATGGGTCTCCATGGATGGATTTATTGCAGTTAAATCTTTTGTCTTTAACAAAAAAATATGGCTAGGGTTCATAATTCTTTTGGGTTTCGTTTATTGTTTGTAGTGATAGTGCTCCAAATCCTGTAAGTCATTTTACATGGGTATTTCGCATAAATGAGGAATTTATTGTTCATGTATTTTGCTCTCTATTGATTTTTTCTTGTTATATGTTTGTATTTTTTCCATTATACCCATATTAGATACTTCAAAGAGATTATGATGCTCTATGGATGGATTTATTGTAGTTAAATCTTCTTTCTTTCATGAAAAAATATGCTTAGCGTTAGTAATTTTTTTGCATTTCATTTATTGTTTGTGGTTACTATGATCTACAATCTGTAAGTCCTTTTACATGGGTGTTTTGTGTAAATGATTAAATTATTGTTCATGTATTTTTCTATCTTCTTATTGTTCCTTGCTATATGTTTCTATCTCTGCCGTTATACCCATTTTGGAGACTTCAAAGAGATTATGGGTCTATGTGCTTGGATTTATTGCAATTAAATCTTCTTTCTTACATAAAAAAAATATGGTTAGATTTAGTAATTTTTTGAAGCTTTGTTTATTGTTTGTAGTTATGTGTATGCATCTTCCGCAGTATACCCATTAACATAGGAGCAATGGAAGATTAACATAGGAGTGATTGCATATATATGTATGCACAGTGTTAGTATGAAAGTTGTTAAGTGTTATTGTAATAGCTCTTTTAGAGTTTCTCTATTTGTGTAAAAGTTCCTTATTGTAATTTGCATATTATATTCTTCATATTTTAAATTTGTACTTAATGTGGGTTTTCAAGCTTGTCTCAACTATTTAAAGTTGCCCATCACAAAATGTTCTTCCTGATATTCTATTTTTCAGTTCACCATACCAAACTGTTTATTATCGTGGTTTATCTCTTCTATTCTACAAATTTTAAAGTTCTATTTAGTGTGGGTTTTCGAACATCTTGCATTTTGGTGTCTAATATTTAGTGCCAATTATTGTCTATGCTATCTAGTAGCCAATAAGTGTTATTCGAATAGGTGTCATACAATTTCTCTATTTGTGTTCAATAAATATAGTATATGTATCTGTCTATGTTTGGAAGCATTGATCTCCACATACAATTGACATTGTGTGTAAATATATGTGTGTGTGTATATTTATATATATATTTGAAGTTCCCCATGAAAAAATGTTCTTCATGATATTGTTCTTTTCAGTTCGCCATAGCATACTATTTATTATCATAGTTTGTCTCTTCCACTCTACATATTTTAGAGTTCTATTTAGTGTGGGTGTTTTAGCCTCTTGCATTTTGTTAATGTCTATAATATTTAGTGCCAATTAATATCTACGATATCTAGTAGACAATAAGTGTTATTCTAATAGCTGTCATACAATTGCTCTATTTGTGTTCAATATATATATGCGTATATATATATATGTCTATGTTTTGAAGCATTGATTCTCACATACAATTGACATTGTATGGAAATATATATATACATGTGTGTATATATATATATATATATGTATATATATGTATATATATGTATATATATATTTATATATATGTGTGTGTGTATATATATATGTATATGTATATATATATATATATTTATATATAGATATATAAATATATATACATATATGTGTATATGTATATATATGTATGCATGTTTAAGTAATAGTTATTTAAAATTTCTTGTTTGTCTATAATACTAATATGTTTTATGCTACTATTTTTCCCTTGTCTGTTTGAAGCTTGTTGTCATGAATTATTCTATTGTTTTTTGAATATTGTCATTTTCATGTCTATAATATTTGGTGCCAATTATAATACCTCTCATATAGTTACTCTATTTGTGTTCAATATATATATGCGCATATGTATCTCAGTATTACATTTACTTTGTCCACCCCCATTGTACATCAACAACATAATGCTTTAACACTCTCATGGAAAAGCACAACCAACCATGTAATAATGAGTATAAGTGTAGATGGTGAAATCTACAAATTGCTTTAAAACTCCAACACACTCTTACCACGGTTAGTAATTTAAAATAAAACAAACAAAAACATCTCTATAAAATACTAAATCATTTTAAGTATGCAATCAAGAAAACAAGAAAGCTAAATAAAACACACAATAACTGGAATCAAACCTTATCTCATAGTGGATTGGTGCACATTTGATATGAAAAGGACCCCTTTCCCAATCTTTGATAAGCTCTTGGATGATGGAGATGCTATGAAAATTCTATGAATTTGAATGACAATAGTGAACTTGTGCATAAGATGATGGATTGAAAAATGCATAGCTTGTGGATGCCAAAATGAGAAGAAAAGTCTCTTATTTATAGATGAGATTGAGAGAAGAAGAGGGAAAATGGATGAATGTGGGACTAATCTTCAACCAATGGCCAAATTCCACTTGTCAAGATATGAATGGAGGAAGCTTAAGCACATTTTGGTGAATGAGCCAATAAATGATATTAGGTGGATTTGAAGTTTGAAAGTTGGCTTGTTGGAGGGAGAAAAAAGAGTCTTTAATACCAAGTTGGAGACATGTAAGAGAGGAGTTAAATGCTTTGTTGGAAGGAAAAATCCCATTTGGAGGGATTTTCAAATTTGGAGGAATATTCCCTTTTGATGCCATGTTGAGGGAAAATAGAGGATTTAATAAATCAATTAAATGATTTTCTTGTGCAAGTTACAAAAGCTAGAGGATGTGATGGGTTTTGATTAATTTTAATGGATGTTAGTTGATTGTGAAATTCAACTTAAATATTTGTATTTATTTAAATTAAATGAGAAGATAAAGAACATTAGATATTTAATTAAATATTTGAATTTATTCAATTAAATGAAGGAACTTTAGGAGATTAATTAAATAAAACTGATTTATTCAATTACAAAGAAGAATATGATTTAATCATCTAAAATGATATATTTAATTAGATAAAGTTAATTAGAAGGGGAAATATGATTTAATTAAATAAATATTGATTTATTTAATTAAAAGAGGCAATATGATGAATTTTAATCAAATAAAGATTATTTGGTTAAAATCGTTAGGAGAGAGATGATTAAGGACGAAATAAAATTAGTGGTTCCAAATTAGGTGCATGTATATTTTATGTGACTACAATAAGCCCATAGATTTTATTGAAAATTCTAGCTACATCATTGGGCACTACTTTCTAATATTTATTTTATCTCTTCCATTTATTTTTTTGAAGTTTTTGATGGCATTTTTCTCGAGCCAACCGTGAATAGGATCTCTTGTGTAATAGCTCTTTTACAAATTCTCTATTTGTCTAGAATTTTTAGTGCTAGCCAATGCAACTCGAATTTTATCAATTAAACCTATAGCGTTGTGTATATATATATACACACACACACACACACATATATATGTATATATGTATATAAATGTGTATATATGTATATGTATACATATATATATGTGTGTGTGTATATATATGTTTATATATGTATATATATATAAGAATATATATATACACATATATATACAAACATATATATACATGTGTATATATATATATATATGTCATTTTAATGTCTACAATATTTGGTGCCAATTATAATACCTCTCATACAATTACTCTATTTGTGTTCAATATATATATGTGGATATGTATCTGTCTATGTTTGCAAGCTTTGATTATAACATGTAGGGTCAACCCACATAAGTGGTGAACACTTTTGTGGAGGAAGGGAAAAGTCATTTTTTCCCTCTACACAAAGTGAAGGGGTTCGGCCGAACCAAATTGTTCGCTCGAACCCCTTTGAGATGTGAGCAGAAATATTAAAACAAAGGGTTCGGTCGAACCCCCTTTAATAAGGATTTTTTTTTTTAAAAACCCGTCATTTTCTCGGACCCCGTGAATTTTTATTATTATTTTAGTGTAAATAGGTTTGGTGTTCGGTTGAAACTAGCCGAACCCCTTAAAGGAGGTTCGGTCGAACACCCTTTTTCCCCTATCTCCTAAAAAAAATGATTTTTTTGTAAAAAATTGTCGTTCGAAGCTCAATTTGAAAATGAATATGCAAAAAAATTTAGAAACCCAACTAGATAATGATAGTCCTCAGAATGAGCTATCTGTTGAATATAATTTTAATATGATTTTCTTTTATTATGTATTTTATTTTTTAGTTTTATTAAACATAGGTTTCTCACTGAAAATCAAAATCTCTGGTCTGCACATGTGGAAAAATAGCAGATTATCAAAATAAATTTTTAAAAAATATGTTGAGGCTAGGTATTGATGTCCTTGATCCATTAAAAAAATAAAAATTGAATTTTGATTCATACAGAAAAAGTTATGTTGTATACAGTCCGCCTATGTCTAAATTGCAATTGGTTTGACTTTAAAACTTGATTAAGGAAAAAATATTCAATAAAAAACTATGATACCAAATGAAAGTGCTAGATACCATAGTTACAAATCTAAATTAGAAAAAATTAGAATTTCATCCTTCATACAAAAAAGTTATGTTGTATACGGTGAGCGTCACTTTTTAAAAATGTTGTCTTTTGAAAAAAACCAGTTTTCGTGGGAGATGGAAAAAAAAGTGCAATCTAATTCCAAAAAATTTGAAAAAAATATTTTTAGAATCTAGAGACAAAATTTTATGAGACTCTAGTTTGCATCATTTTCAAATTCCTCACGGTTTAGCCGCTCTAAGAGCCCGAAAGTGAAGATTTAGTTAAAAATAATAATTGCAGTGTCCAGTTTGCCCAAAAATTGTAAACCACTATTGTGGGATCACCCTATAGTTAACATTGTATGTAAATATATATATATTTGTATGTATATATATAAATATATATATGTGTGTGTGTATATGACATACATGTACATATATAGATTGTTGTTTCATTGTGAAACGAGTGATAGTGGTTTTGGTCTATACATATGGATATAGATTTTTGCCTCTGTATATTTTTAAATATGAAAAGGGCATTTCAATACACACACAAACATATATCAAATTATAATTTCCCACACTGTAACACTCAATATTACATTTACTTTGTCTACCCCCATCGTACAAAAACGGAATGCCTTAACACTCCCATGGAAAAACACAACCAACCATGTAATAATGAGTATAAGCCCACAGGCTTTATTGAAAATTCCATTTACATCATCAGGCACTACTTTCTAATATTTATTTTATCTCTTCCATTTATTTGTTTGAAGTTTCTTATGGAATTTTTTTCGGGCCAGCCATGAATATGATTTGTCATGTAATAGCTCTTTTACAATTTCTCTATTTTTCTAAAAAATTTAGTGCCAACCAATGCAACTTGAATTTTATCGATAAATCCTATAGCATTGTGTGTATATATATACACATATATATATGCATGTGTGTGTGTGCAATATATGATATCGATGCATGCATGGACTCTTAGATTCATTGGAGCACAATAAACATATTTTATTCTACACATTACATTTTTCAATGTCTCTACAGTAAACATTTTTTCATATGACAAAAATTATCCAAAGGTACTTGTTTATCAACATATTTATTAGAAACATGTCAGAGATAAAATTAGCTTGGTGGGTGTTAACTTTTATTCTTTCTAATATATTTTTTATCTATTCAATTTATTTGTTTGAAGTTCCTGTTGGGATTTTCGTTTGCCAGGCTGTGAATAGATTTGTACAAGATATTGCAAGTCATTAGCTTTACCATACACACTTCTTGTAAATATTATAGATAAAAAGGTAAATGGTATTCAATTCACTTAAACATAAAGAGATACTATATATAGATATATCTGATAGGCTATTTTTTTTTAAGTTCCCACTGGGATTTTCATCAACCCAACTATGAATTGCATTTGTTGACGTCGGAGGTGGCCTGGTCGATGGTGATTTGGCTGATTTTTTTTTTGGGCAACACCAAGGCTGCTAATTATGAGGATTTGTGGTTGTGGAGTTGGTGTGCTCAATATGTGTTAGCTAAATGGAAAGTGCTTATGTATTGAAATCCCCCTTTTGTATTTAAAAATATACATATAGGCAGAAATATATATCTATATGTATAGACCAAAACCACACTGCCTCATTTCACAATGCAAGATCAATCTATATATACACATGTATGTCTAAACAGTTGTGTATGCTATCTTTATTTTTATTTATGTAGATTTTAATATAAAAATAGTTAAAAATAACATAAAATTTCAAAAAATTGAAATCCAAAAAGTAGATGTCATAAGAGGAAGGATAAAATAAGGAATATCAATATGTTCCATGATATTATTTTTCCGATAATAGATTTTTTGTTACTGTAATTTTATGTTTAATGTGGGTTGATGGTGATCTATCAACTTCTTGTGGTGCTAATGTGGTTTCCTAATATTTATTTTGTAGTTTGCTTGATTGTTGGTAATTAATATCTTTCATCATATTTTTCCCCATTGTTTGTTGGAAGTTCCCTATGACAAATTTTTCATTGCGATGGTTTACCTCTTGGAGATTTTGAAATTTTGTGGACTCCTATGAACTATAAACATAGAGTTGATTTGTACCTTTGGTGTGCTTTTGATATGGGTATGTGCAGGATCATCATAGAAAAACAGGCCCTTAAGTGGCAATAAAAAGACAGAAAATCAGAGTAAGATAATTTGACGTAAAAATTTGAATAAGTTATCTATATTATTTTAAAAAAATGTAAAAATAGAATCTGTAGAAAATTGAATGTACTTTCTAAACTTCTAGACCTTTATTTTTTTAAAAAAAATCTATTTGGTGAAAATTTGAAATTTCAATGCAATAGTATTTAAATTTCAGGGTAAAAATAAGAAGTAGGTGTCTATCTGACCACCATAACCACAATAAAATGATAATATTTTTTTATAAGATTTTAGATATAAGTAGAGCACTCATGTCCTGATGTGATGCATATTTTTTTATAAATTTTTTCCAAGTATATAATTAATTATGAATTTTTTATTACAACTTTTAAAAAGTATAAAATCTCTATCCAACCACCTTAACTTGGTCAAAAATTCATGAAATTCAATTTTTTTTTTTTTAATCCTATAGTATGCAAAGCATAGAATGTGACGCATGTTTCAGATTCAAAAAATGTGATACCGTTTGAAAGTTATAGATGTTTTTCAATCAGCCTATCAATTAGGACTTTATTCGTAATTCTAATAGAAAATGAATAATAATTATTTATTAAAATCAAAGTATTATTATTCATTAAAATCAAAGTAATGCATAATTTATATTGGTGGAAAGCTGAGAATCCCCTCTAAAAACCCTTTTCATTTCATCAATTTTGGGTAAAAAAAAAGTTGCCAGCCACATGGGCCATCATATGGCTTACATATCGCCACTTTTTGGCCTTTCATGATCCTGCACATACCCATATGCTTCGTGTGTATATGCTTTTGTACCTCTAGTAAGGTTATACTTAATGTTGGTTTTTGGCCATCTCTTTTTTACCTTTCAATCTTCGGTGTTTTTGGAACAACTATTTTAAAATATCTCTATTTCTCTATAATATTTATTGCCACACAATCTAGCTCCAAATTTGAATTGACAAGCGAGCTATTACATAGATTGCTTGTGTTGTATCAATATATTTGTTGTATAGTTTTTGCACACATGCCCCACTAAAGGTGGGGACCCTCTTTACCTACCCTCTTGGTTCCGTTCTTGTGGCTTGCCCCCCTTTTTTTTCTGCTTATCTTAGAAAATCTTGGGGTTTTGCTTGCCTTATTTTTGGGTTCCCTCTTGGTTGAGTTCTTGGTGGTCTTGGTGTCTTGCGGATGTCCTTTTGGGTGATCTTATTTTTGCCTTTTATTTTCCCCCTTTGTCATCTTTGTTTGGGTCCTAAGGGTTTTGGTTTTCTCCCTTAGCATTCCCTTGTTTCCTTTTTTCCTTGTTTTCTCTTGTTCTGCCAGAGGCGGAACCAGAATGGAATTTGATTCTGAAATTTTGGCAAGTTCCAGGTCCAGATCCCCTTCCCATCTTCTCATTTTTGTCATTGTTTTGTCTGCTTTTGGCCTAAGGGTTGTTTTCCTCCCTTAGTCTTTCTTCTCTTTCATTTTTTCCTTTGTTTGTCGGAGGCGGAACTAGGATGGAATCGGACCCGAAACTTTTCCAAAGATCCCAGTCTTGATCCCGTCCTAGTTCCGGCTCTGGTCCCCACACTTTTTCTTTTGTTTTTCTTGCTTCACTCATTTTGTTCGGTTGCAGCTATTGGTTTCTCTTTCATTTTCCTCTAGTGGAAGCGGGCACAGAACGGATCATGACTAGGAACCTTTCCAAAGTTCCCAGTCTTGATCCCATTCCGGTTCTAGTTTCACCCCTGCTGGTTTGGTTTTCTCGATCGTTTTGGCTCTGGCTTCCCCCACATGTGCTTTGTTTTCTCTATTTGTGTTCGCTAGAGTCGGGCACATAATGAATCATTACAGGGAACCTTTCCAAAGTTCCTAGTCCTGATCTAGTTTTTGGTTCTCGCTCTAGTTCTGCCCGACTTCTCGTGGGTTCCCGTTTCGGTTCCCACTCAGGTTCTGCCTAGCTTCTTGTGGGTTCCCATTTTGGTTCCCACTTTGCTTTTTCCAGGATGTGCTTTGTTCCTTCTTGTCTTGGCCCTTCGCCCATGTTCTCTTTCGCCTCTGGTTCTACCTATCTCCTTTTGGATTTCTATACCCGTTTTCGCTCCGCCTCCACTGGGTGGGTTTTGGCTTTGTTTCGCATGTTCCCCTTTGCTTTCCACCTTTGCCTCCACCTATTTCTGGCTCTACTCTCACTTGGATTGCTGCTTGGTTCTCCAACCTTGGATTCTTTTCCTTTCCTAGATTTTGATGGTGTATTGTGTATTTATGATGTTTCATTTATGTGCAAGTTGGATCAATGATGGATGTTGTTGGGATTTGCAGGTGTGTATGTTGCGGATCTGAGTACGATTTGCGATTGTGGTCATGTAGCCCATTCCTACACACAGGGTCATTGCATTTGATGGCCATTAATGGCTGGTTGGTGGGACATGATGGGCTCTTCGTGGTTGGCATCGATCTGGGTCATTCATTCACATCTTTAACCCGATCGATGGCTGGCATTCCTTTTGGCTTTCGTGCGCGTTTCCATTCCTCTATTCACACGGGTGTTCATTCATGTCAGGTGTGGCTCGAGGATCTATCCCTTGGTTGCATGTGACCCTGGTTGATCTGATGGCATCCTTTGTTGCATTGATTGTTGGGAGGCATTTGCTATTTGTTGGGCCGATCTGGTTGGTGGTCATGAGTTTTGTAACCCTAGCTTTGTTCTCGCATAGGCAGCTTTCTATATATTTGGGCACTCTGCCTCTTTTAAAAAGGTTAAAATGAGTAGAGATTAGAGGAATCAGTCAATAGAGACTTGTAACCATCCGTAGGTTAGCAGTAGGATAGCATGTCAACAGATTAGAAGAAGATTTCACATTCCAAGCATATGTCGTAACAGACTAGAAATGTTGTAAACATGATGATTTAATAAAAGGTGCGGACATTGTGTTGTGAATGGTGTCTCCATTGCATTAAATAATCTTGCATGTCTCTTCTTTCATCTTTTGAAATGTTTGGAAATGTTTGAATGTAGTTTATATTCGATTTTGTAATGGTTATGACCTGATATCTGAAGTGTTGTAGCGATGCCTGGTTCATATCTTGGGCAACTTCTTGATTATGGGAATGCTATGCAAGGTCAAGTTGTACCCCCATTCATGTGCTTAGTTCAACTGCATCTATTCATTTAGTCTCATTGAATGAATGCTTTCAGCCTGAAAATCTCTAAAACCTTAGAAGATTACACTATTTTCTGTAAGATTGCAGGTATAGCCTGGGTTGACCAGAAATTAGGTTCAAGGGATTGGTCCATTTTAGGTCTTCTATCATTTGCATGATTAATGTTAGGAGTAGTGTTAGCAATTTAAACTTCTGAAACCCTTTCTTTTTCCTATTTTTTTATAATGTGGTTAAAACCCAAAGTTAAAGCATCACCAAGTTTAAAATCTGATGAGTTTAGAAGCTCTCAGCATTCATGTGTAAGACCCCTTGTGATTACCAGCATATTAACATTTTATCACTTAGTTTATTCTACCTTATTGTCATGACCTGACACCCGAGAGACCTTGAGGTTATCTCTTTGTTCGAAGAGATCAACCTTTCAAGAGAGATAAGATAGCTTTTATTTTGTCTGAGTTGTTGCCATGCAGAAACACCAAACAATAGGATTGACACTAGAAGGAGGGTTCGACAAGCAAGCTGGAGTTTTTTCTAAATGGTATCTCTCTTGAGAGGCTCAGAAAGAGAACTAAATCCACAACAAGGGAAGAAGAAGATTTCCAAGAATTACCACCTCCAACTAGGTCAAGAAGGACCAACAGAAGGGAGGAATCATCATCCAATCCATCACTTTCACTGCCCTCACCCTCACCCACTCTATCTTCATCTGATTCTAAGGTTGGTTCCATTCCACGACACCAACCAGTCGTCCATATACCATCACCACCCCTATCGATGGATTTCTTGGCAAATAACCCATCACCCTTGACATTCAACAACTACAATGTTATGCCCAAGAACCCTAAGCACTTATGCTCCAAGTTTCCTACGATTGACTAAAATAGGATAGCAGAAGAAAATTTATAATTATTCAGACTTGTTTGAGAGACAAATGGATTAACCATAAGGATGTCACATGCAGAATCTTCCCCTATTCCTTAGGAGAGGAAGCCTTCTATTAGTACAACCACTTACCTGGTGCTTCCGTTCACAACTAGGTTGAGCTTGAGGCTTCTTTCTTACTAAAATTTAAAATTCCCATTAGTGCTAATGAGTTGCATATGCAGTTTACTGGAGTCAAGAGAGAAATCAACGAGTCTATAGGATCATTCAATAATAGGTTCCACCGAGCATACACCAGACTCCAAGTACCCTATACTGGAAATGAGGCCATTGCCCTAGAGGTCTATTTTGAAGCCCTTGATAGTCTCACCTCCACCTTCCTCAAGTGGAGGACTAATCCACCAACTACCTTCTTCACTGCATACATAGAGGTTTTTAAGGTTAGTACCAACGTAAGACAACACTTGTCAGGACCCTTTCCATCATTGGGACCAACTGCTCACCCAAGCCAAGTCCAATCTCTCATCCAGGCTCTAACCAATCACATGCCTATCATGAATCTTGTTCCACAGTTACCTTTGGTTCCTCACCTGGGTCATCCAATAAGCCAATTTCAACCAATGCCTGGTTATCCCTAGCAGACTACTAACCCTCCCCTCCATTCACATCTGCAAGCTAATTTCCCCACATATTTGTAGAACTCAAAAGTTTTGAATCAGTCTATTGGTTCTGGAGGAGTGTTAGGGTATTCCTCGAACACCATGAGTCCAGTCCCTTATAGAAATCTTGACAAGGAAAGGTTAGATGAGCTGACCGAGCAAGTGAAGAAGTTGAACATGAAGGTAACTCATCTAAGGAACTAGAACAATCATCTCCAAGCCAATCAGAAGAGCATGCAATCAAATTATAATAGAGGGAAACAATATGATAGAAATCAGAATTTTGAAAGAGGACAAGGTTTTGGCTAGAACATTGACAAAAACCAACAATGTTGATAAGGATTTGAAATAAGACAGCCACCTAGGCAAAATAGGCCATGGAATACTAGGCCTAATAATGGAGGAGTTCCTACTCCACTGGATCAACCTTCCAATCAGAAAAATCCCCAGGTGGTGTATATATGGAAGAAGCTGCTTTGTTTGGATGGTGCAGACTTCACGAGACAAATCGGGGTGTTCCCACAATAATGGGTTACACTTTTTGGGACATCTTGATTTTTGCTGAAATCACATATTTTTAGAAAATATAATGATTTAAGCCTTAAAAAGGTTCCATTTTAAGGATTTTAATTGAAGAGGGTTTGATCAAACCCACTTATATCAAACCCCCTTGGATAGAAAGCTGCTAGTTTTAAACCATACCTATAATGGAGTCTCCTCTACACCTATCTAAATGCTAATAAAAAACCACTTTTGATTTACCTTTTAGGGGATCAAATTAATTTATTTAAAATTATTTTTTTGTAAACATGTAGTCCTTATTATAAGCTTCCCAAAGAGTATAATTTTATTATTATATTTATTTTTTATTTCTTGTGAATGTAGGTTTTTCAATGAACATCAAGGTCTCTATTTCACACATACGGAAAAATAGGAAAAAAGAGAAAAATTCTTAAAAATTCATGTACACTAGCTATTGATGTCCTTATTCCAACAAAAAAAGAATAAGTTAATTCAAATGAATACAAAAAAATTTATGCAGCTGAAAGTATAATATATCCAAATTATAATTACTCTGAATTAGAAAATTAATTAAAAATTATGTATGCAACAACAAATTATGAAAAAATATTCATCCACTATATAATGCTGTGAAAACACTGTATTTAAAAAATTAGAATTTTATGCTTTCTATATAAAAAAGTTATGCAACTGAAAGTAAGCATCAGTTTTTGAAAATGATGTTTAGTAAAAAAAGTAAGTTCATAAAAACTACATAAAATAATTCACAATTTATTTTTTTAAATATAATTAGATTCTCAACACAAAATATCACAAATCACTAGTTTGATTCATCTTCAAATTCTTAATGGTTTAGCTTCTATAGGTGTAGAGAAGTGAAGATCTGGTGAAAAATGTTGATTTCAATGTCAAGTTTGGCCAAAAAATGTAACCCATTATTGTGGGATCACCCATCAACATTTTGAGCTTGACTACCCTCAATTTCAAACCGCTGCTTCCATCTTTCAATATGAAGTTGGAAATAACTCCACTGGTCAAGAATTGGTGCCCTAAAATCCTTATGATTCACCAGTTTTAGTGTTGAATTATGCTTCGTTCCCTAAGGATGAGGAGAATGAACCAGAGGAGGGATCAAGTAGCCAAAATGGAGAGGCTGAACAAGTACTCAATGAAGATGAAATATCTCAGCTATTTGATGAAGAAAATGAGAATGTTAATGGCCCATTGGATGGAGAAGAGGCCAATGTTGAGGAAGTGCACATGTTTCAGCAGTCGGCAAGAAAATATGATCTGAGGAGCAAGCCCCACAGGGATCCACAATCTGGAGGACTGTTTACTACATCCACCCCTCCACACAATTTCACTACTCTTTCAGATCCACATGCCAATAACAATCCATCCTATCCTCAGGTGCCACCACAATACCTAACAAAGGAAGGACAACCAAATGTCTCCAAGGGAAGCATCACTGATACAAAAAAGGAGAAGAAGTTTGGTCATTCTAAGGAGCTCCACATCGACCTGAATGTGGAACAACTAGAAGAATAAGTCACCAAGGAACTCAGAAAGGTAAAGGTGAGTCTTTCTGCTTTCGAATTATCAAGAGTTCTTGAAATCAAAAATGTAGTCCTTTAATTCAAGTGTAGGAACCCTAGGAGTAGCTGCCAATGAGGCGACTGCAAGGCCTCCTATCTCACAAAAACCCAAAGGTCCTCATCTGTCACAACCTAGAGATAGGGGTAAAGAAAAGGATAAGAGTCAGGTTGCCCAAGCTGACTCACTGTTGAGTTTATTCCAGGGCAAGATGGAAACCCCTCCTTTCCTAATTTCCATTCGTATATTCGGTAAAAATCTGCACAATTTCCTTCTAGATTCAGGGGCATCCACAAATGTTATGCCATTTGCTATTTGCAGGGCTCTTGGTATTACCCCTATAGATTCTCAAAATAAAGTCACCCAATTAGACAAAACAAAGGTGAACATTATAGGAGAACTAAATATGATTCCCATGCAAGTGGCCTCAGACCCTAGAGTGCAATAGGTGCTCAATATCAAGGTGGTGGACATCCCTAACACCTATGGTCTGATATTAAGAAGGGATTTCACTAAGGCACTCAATGGTTACACATCCATAGATCACTCCCTTATGTGGCTCCCCTGGAAAGGTGTCCTAAATTAGATCAGAATTGAGAGAGAACCTAGAATGAAGTATGTCATCACCGAATATCAAAATACTTCAAATGAAATATTGGTAACAGAAGTTAGTATGGGAAACTATGTCTTGGCTTCTCTTGCTTCTGACACCGAAGAGATCTTGATGTTGCATACCTCTTTAGGTGAGTCCACTCTAGAAACCATTAGTTCTGAGGCACCATGTAACCAAACAACATGATCACCAATGGGCAAGGAGCCTAATGATTTGGAGGAAAGACAACTCAGTTTGTTGGATAGCTTCCAAGAGTTTTTTCAGAAATCTATAGAAGATCAGATTGAGCTTGGTAGAAATATGAACTTTCAGGAGTTGATTCTTCCTAATTGGTTTTGAATTCATGATGCTCCTCATTCCGAATTAGAATGTTTCTTGTGTCAAATTGCACTGGAGCGGCTACAAAGGCTCGTCAACACAACCCCAATTGTTGGGTCAAGCATAGAGATCAGTCAAAATAGTCAGAAGGGGAAGGATCCAAAACCTTCAGATGAACCTATAATGCCCCACCATGCAACCCTAGAGGAAGTTGCAAACAGCTACTTAAACAGGCTATTTTTTTTTTTCAAGGTATAATTAATTAGCAAGTTCACAACTAAAGCCAACAACCTCTAAGGTTATGAGATAGAGGTTATATAGAACCTCAATAGAAAACATGAATTAAACAATGTCATTCAATTACAAAATAATTTAAGCACATACATTCCAATAAGATAATTTATTTCAAACATAAAGATAACTTTCCATTGCATTAATCACATTTAATAAATAAGGTTACAACACTCATTGCTTGAATGAGGCCAGATCAATATACATAATTACAATTACAACTCCACCTCGATAACAACTGAGGGGTAAAATGATACAAGATCAACTGAATGAAATACAATAAGGACTAATATTGAAACCCACAAGCTCTCCAACTTGAAGTCTCATCCACACGAGCATGAAGATAGAGCCCAATGGATTTAGGTGCACGCCACCTAACCAAGTGGAACCCAAAGGCCCACCCCCTGTGCTAGGAGATAGTAACCATCAATCCTAGTCAAGACCATCTACCACTAGACATAGACTAACACAGAACTAAACCAAACTGAAAACACCAGTCACATGTACAACACAAGTACAACTCATATACCATGCAAGTACAACATGAGTACAACTCTACATGGTCACATTGCTTCCAGAATAAAGCAGAACAAGTATGCCAAAAGAACCATACACAATAATAGTCGAATGCCAACTATGGTCACACAAGGTATGTTAAGGAAACCATACCAACCAGAAACAAGAACCAACTATTGTCCTAGATAGAGTGTCATCACATAGCTCATCATGGGTTGTCCTCAGGTAATTTTCATAGGATGCCCCCCCCCCCTGCTAAGGGTTGTCCTGGTGGCCTCAACTGAACCCCGGCCCCCATCCTCACTCATGTGGAACCAAATACCTTTCGTACAGAAAAGATAAATGACCTTGCCATTCCAAGCCTTCCCACTCATCCTGAGTCTAAATGAGCCCTCGTGTCTATGAGTGAGGTAAAATTATCTTGATTAGTGTGAAGTACCACCTAATCTTCTAAGTTTTATTTTAGTTATCACTTAATTAAACCACTCCCATAGGTTGTCCAGTTTACCTCTTCTGGGCTCTGGCCCCTATGAAATCCACTCTTCTACTTGACAACACACATAACATCCAAACATCAAGGGTACAGAGTGCAACAAACAAGGTATTACAACCACTCCTTTCTCAGGAGGCAACCTAAGTTATTGGAGGTAACAAGATAACAAAGTCGCTCCTGACAAAGAGGCACAACTCACGTAATCCACTCCTAAACCAAGGAGGTACAAGACATCCCTATTCGAAGAAACCGATTAACTAACTAATAACTTCCCATGTAGTACCCAAGGGATATAAACTAGGTTGTCTACATGACACGACAACCCATACATTAAAAGACCCCCATCTGGAAGACTTACATACACAAGGCACTTAACCCATTTCCCAAAACAAAAAAAACACGAAGGAAATATTAACTGAAGGCAATTGCATTTGGAATTAAACTAATTTTGGATTTAAATCCATTTCTTCATTAAAATCTAGTAAATTATTAAATAATCACGATGCTAACACATTTATTGCCAACTCTAAGTATATCTTTTAAAAACAAAATAAATGTATTTAAAATTTCAATTGATAATTTGACTAACAGCAACATAATCTAATTTTCACATGCACATTTAAAAAATATCATTGAATAACTCCATATTTTAACAATATGCTAAAGTGAAATAATCAAACTTATTTAATCCAATTACCAAAATAATTTTCTCATATATGTGTATATCAAAATACACTGTATTTAATTATTTATTTATTAATACTTTTATATTATAAAATATAATATTAAATATTAATATATCAAATTAATAATTTAATATTTATATATTATAATATTACATATTAATATATTTATATTAAACTAATATTATAATATTATACATTATAATAATAAATACTAGTATTTAATATTATAATATACAATATTAAAATATTAAATAAGAATAGAAATAATAAAGAAAATAAAAATAAAAAAGAATAATAAAAAAAAACAAATAAAACAAAGTAAATAACATGGGGCCCTCCCATGCATTGGTTCACGTGCCATTGAATGGGCGTCGACCATACACAGTGGGGCAGACTGTGGAATATACAGTTGACCCCATTTACATGGGGCGGCTGTGTATTCACGCAACCCTTCCCCCATACATTGCGCAGTGGTGAGGGGGGTTGCGTTGGGCGCAACTCCCTCCCCACGTGCCACCCATGGGGGTGCAGTGGGGAGGTGAGCCCCCAGCGCCTCCCCCCAAACTTTTAATAATTTTATATATATATATATATATAAATAAAACGACCGAACCCCCAAGAAAACGTGAATTTCAATCCGACTTTAAAACTTAGACAGGTTTTTTTTTTTTTTTAAATTTCTCAATCTCTAGCATATGAAATATATATATATATATTCACAAGGAACATATGAAATATATATATATATATTCACAAGGAATTTACATATCTACTTGAGGAAATAACATTTAAAAGATCATTTCCAGTTACAAAACAAAAAAAAACTCCATTGATTTTCTTGAACAAATATTTTTCCAAGGAAGAGGTTTTTCACAATAAACCCAATTTTCCATATGGGTTTTCCCATTTCAATTCACAACCGGATTATTGCAAACATTATGCAACCAGACTTTCAACATCTACACATTTAAAATGTAAATTTCCAAAATCAATAAAACAAAAGATAAGAACCTGGTAAATTTTGAGTTTGAAGAAGACCAGATTATGCTTAGCTTCCCTTTTTGCTTCCAAATCCAATTCCTCAAGATTTTGCAACTCCAATCAAAAAACCCATAAAATTGAAAAATCCTCCTTTCACAAATTCCAATTTTTCCTCCAAAAACTTCAAGATCCCCCAAAATTATCAAGCAAATTCAAACACATAAGGATTTTTCCCTAAAACCCAACAACCCTCATAAATTTCAGAAAACAAAATGGAAAATATCTATTTTTTGAATTTTTTGAATTTCCAACTTTCCAACTTGACTTTCCAATTCATTTTTCAATTTTTATTTTTTTTTAATTTTAACAAATAAAATTCATAATTTCAAAATGAACTTATCCAATTTCAACAAAATCAATTTAATTAATTAATAAATAAATCTAATCCACGATTAAATTATTTATTAATTAAATTAAATTAATTAATAAAATAAATTACGTTATAACATAATATCAGTACAATTTTCAATTTCACAAATTAAATGCATACATCCATTCAATTACCCAATTTAACTTGCAATTAAATAACGAAGGGATGGCACAAGAATCAAAACAACACAACCTGACAAACAACTGATGACACACAAGGACTAGGGTGATGACTTGGCACGAAAACCTAGCTATTATCTCCCAATCGAATATTGTTGGGTATTCAACATGCTCCAACCTGTGAAACTAGGTGGAGTCGATGTCCTATACCTGTCAACCTGCAAATCAAGTAAACCACAACATATAGTATAAACAACATAAAATACACATCGTGAAGAGGAAATCATGGGATCGTAGGGAACTCGCGAGTGAGTGATGTGATACCATCCTCTTCACCAATACAGGAGTAATAACTGACACATCTAACATAGTAGCATAATCGAAATCATGAAACATCATAAAATAAATATCCACATATGCAAACTCCAAACATGCCATAACAATCGCATCAAAATATAGTATCATCACATCAAGATACATCACGATAAAACAGTGATCCACTGTAATCAAGTACATAGTCCAAGTACAACACAAAATTAAAGTATAGAAAAGAAACAACATAGTTTGCACAAAAGATCAAAACAGAGGGGTATTACAGAACCTCTAGGCGACAATAAGGATGGAGACATCCCAAGGGGGGCTAGAGCTAATGGCTACTAGACATTGAGGTTTGATGGATCCAAATCCAAGCAAGGTGCTAGAGCAGGACTTGAACTGATCAGTCCTAAGGGTAAAACCTACTTTGCTGCTCACAGACTCCAATTCCAATGCACCAACAATGTAGCTGAGTATGAAGCCATAGTCCATGGGCTACTAATGGAATTGAGGAAGAAAGTTAAAATTCTGCAAGTATTCAGAGACTCTGAGCTTGTGGTCAGGAAAGTAAGAAAGCAATACTCATGTCATGATCATAGAATGACCAACTACAAACACAAAATTTGGGACCTTATTGAGGGATTTGATGCCTTCAACATTGAGATGATTCCTCGGAATAAGAACCAGACCATTGATTCTCTGGCACAAGCAGCCAATACGTTGCAGTCGTTATCACTTTCGGGCCTAAAGAACTTCACTATGGAACTTGTTCCAGTACCCTCGGTGCCTTACAATGTCACCAACTTTCAAGTATTTGAAGATGATAAGAACATTCTTGATTTTATTACTAGTTGTGATGTATTTTCTTCCTAAGTGATCAATGAGGTCGAGCCTCAGGATGCTGAAATTGACTTGGAAGGAGTCCTTAATCTCAAGACTAACACCATCCCAAGAGGCATGGTGTAATTGGAGAGGATCTTTGATCTGGATAGAATCAGAGATCAGGAGCAGAAAATGAAAAGGGAATCCCTTGACTATCAATGTCAAACATACAACATGGGGACCCAAGGTAATGCCAAAAATGTATTTATTGGTATAGTGTGCACTCCGGAGGAAAGGAAAGGAATTTTTGATGCCTTGCACACATATCAAAATGTGATAGCCTAGAGCTACGATGACTTGAAGACATATGAAACTTTAGTCATTACACACACCATTCCCCTCAAGTCTAGTGTCAAGCCATTCAAGAAAAGACAAAGACCAATCAATGCTTTTTTGGAGCCCATTATTCAAAAGGAAGTGCAGAAGCTATTGTTAGCATGAATCATATTCCCAATAAGACATTCAACGTGGGTTGCTAACTTGATTCTGGTCATAAAGAATAATGGGGAAATCAGATTATGTGTTGATTTCAAGAACCTGAACAAAGCATCATAAAAGGATAATTATCTAGTTCCTTCACTGGATGAGGTTCTTCAGGTTGTCAATGGATCCCATATGATGTCCTTCTTGGATGGATACTCTAGATACAATCAAGTCATGGTTCAATATGAGGACAGGCACAAAACTGCCTTTACTACAAAATGGGGAACCTTTGCTTACCAAAGAATTCCCTTTGGATTAATCAATGTTGGAGCTACATTCGAAAGAGAAATGGATATTTCCTTCAAATACATCATTGGAAAGTGCATAATCATCTACATGGATGATTTAATAATTTTTTCCAAGAAGAGAAGTGATCATGTTGCAGATTTATGCGAAGTATTCCACAAATGCAGAGAGTTTGGTATTTCACTTAATCCAAAGAAGTGCATTTTTGGAGTCACCAAGGGAAAGATGTTAGAACACATTATTTCAAAAAAAGGTATTTCCATTGATCCTCAGTGAGTGGAGGCAATTCTGAAAATCCCCCCCCCGTTGCAAGCAAAAAGGAAATGAAGTCCTTCTTTGGCAAGGTCAATTTTGTCAGAAAATTTATCACTGGATTTGCAAAAATAGTCAAGCCACTAAATGCCATGATGAAGCAAGAAGAAAATATTGAATGGAATGCAGAAGCTAAGGAGGGATTTGCAGAGGTCAAGAGGGCTATCATTGAGGCCCCTATTTTTGTAAGTCCTAATTACACTAAGCCATTCTACATCTATTCATTTGCCTTTAATCATTCTTGCGTGCGCTTTTTGACACAAAGGTTTGATCAAGGGGATGCGCATCCCATAGAATTCATGAGTGCACCTTTGAAGGATGTCGAACTAAGTTATCCTAGTGTTGAAAAGCATGCCTATGCCTTGATCTAAACTATGAAGAATTTTAGGCACTACATACTGAGAAACAAGGTCTTTGCTATAGTCCCTGATCCTGCAGTCAAGCTATTGTTAATACAAAATGAGTTGGGTGAACGTAGGGCCAAATGGGTGACTATGTTGCAAGAATATGATATTGAGATTCAACCCATGAAGTTGGTCAGAGGGCAAGGACTAACCAAGACAATAGCGGAAATGGGTCATGACCTTGTGACTCAGCATTATAATCTTGAGGATGTTTCTCCAAGGAGCTAGTATGATGACATTGTTTACTACTTGTTGCATCAGAAATGTCCCAAACACTTGAATTCAATATAAAGGAGAGCTCTACATTTGAAGAGTGGTAGTTACATGATGAAGGGAGTTTTCTTATACAAGAGAAATCATGAGGGTGTCTTCTTGAGATGCCTAGGGAAAGAAGAGGCAGGGAAGGTGATAATAGAATTTCATGATAAATATGGCATAGGCCATGGTTCATCATCTTCCACTACCAATCATATTATGAGGGCATGCTACTATTGGCCTACCTTGTTGAAGGACACACATAACCATGTGAGAACCTACCATGTGTGTCAAACTACAACAAGCCGGGAGAGGTGTGCAGCTCTTCCACTTTGACCTATCATAGAGGTAAAACCATTTGCACAATGGGGAATGGACTTCATAGGTCTAATCAACCCACCTTCATCTACAGGCCATAGGTATATTCTTACCATAACTAATTATTTTACTAGGTGGACTGAAGCTCTTGCATCCAAACAATGTACTTTTGAAGTAGTAATCAATTTCATGGAATTGGGTATTATTAACCACTTTGGTTGTCCATTAGCTATAGTTTGTGACAATGGTTCTGCATTCACATCTTTATAGTTTTCTAATTGGGCTTATGACCATGGGATTGCTATCAAATTCACATCTAACTACTATCCACAGGGGAATAGTTTGGCTGAGTTTTCCAATAAGAACCTTTTGACCATCATCCAAAAACTATTAGATAAGAACCCCAAGGATTGGCATACCCAGCTCCGATTTTCTCTTTGGGCAGACCGCGCTAGACATAAAACATCCATAGGAACCTCTCCTTATCATTTAGTGTATGGTTCAGAACCTGTCTTTCCCATCTAGCTAATGATCCCTACCCTACAACTCATCAATGAATATTATGAGGGAGAAGACAAACGTGAAGCCTTCTTAGCTGAATTGTTACACCTTGAAGAGAAAAGAGATGAAGCCTTAGGAAACTTTGCCAAACATCAAGGTGCTGTAAAACGATGGTTTGATAGGAGAGCCAAGGTAAAAGCCTTTAGAATCTCTGAATTGGTTCTCTACTAGGATAAGGCCCATGACAAGAAAGGGGAGCATTGAAAATATGACAAACTTTGGCTCCGCCCTTATCAAATTGCAGAGATTCTAGGAGATAATGCCTTCCATTTGAAAACCCTCATTGGAGAAACTATCCCACTACCTGTCAATGGGCAGTATTTGAAGCATTATTTCCTGTCTTGAGTTTTTTTCAACTCAATCCTTGTATATTAATAGGTTAGGTTTCCTTCTTGTTGTCTTGTTTCTATTTTTCTTTGGTTAGAGTAGGGTTTCTTTTGGTTTTAGCTTTGTTTGTCTTTTGTCTTGTTTCTGTTTTGCTTTGGTTAGAGTAGGGTTTCTTTTGGTTTTGGCTATGCTTTCCTGTTGTTGCTTTGGGGTTGTCCTTTCTTTTGGGCTTGTTGCATTTGTACGACTGGTTGCTCGTCTGGGACTGCTCTAGGATTTCTTTTACACGCTCTTATCATCCTTTTGGATTCATTCAAATTGGTAGATTTCCTTCATCTGATGTTGCATAAGCTGGGAATTGGAGTCACTTGACTAAATTAAATTCTGGAATATATTTGGGTCATATATCTTTACATAAATTTTAAGAGTTCTGAGGTTGCATGTGGTCTTTAGGAGGTCTGACTGGGTGAAAAATCTTAATTTTTGCTCCAATGCCACTGTGGTTCTCATCCTTGAGTGTGGGCTTCATTGTCCATGAGGTGAAAAGTAAAGTTTTAAAAGAAAATCTCAAAAGAGACTATCAAAAGAAAAGACAAAGAAAATATTGAAAATCAAAAGGGTTCACCTTTTCAAGGGCATCCTAGTATCTCTATCGGGGCTATGGATGCTTGGCTAGTAGTAGATCTATGCTAGGGAGGATCAAAGTGATAACCTCACCGAGGCTATGGATGCCTGACTGGTAATGAGGCTCTATCTAGGTTTCTTTTGGAGTTAGAATCCTTACGTAGGCCTGTCAGACTGAATTTGGTCCTTGCTGCAACTTAGGAAAGAAAAAATTAATGCATATGCACACACTTTGACCTTGGTACAAGAAAGTCTTGCTTGCTTGTGATGTCTAAAATATTGTCTAAGTGTAACTTGATTCTTGGAAAGAAACCAGAGATTCTGAGTTTATGATGACAATTTGTCATCAAAATGCTCTGGAGCATTTCCCCAGCAGAGTCGCCATTTGTTGTGTAGTTTTTGCACACAGGCCCCATTGAAGGTGGGGACCCCCTTTTCTTGCCCTCTTGGTTCTGTTCTTGTGGCTTGCCCCTCTTTTTTTGTGCTTATCTTTGAAAATATTGGGGTTTTGCTTGTCTTGTTTTTGGGTTCCCTCTGGTTGAGTTCTTTGTGGTCTTGCTGTCTTGCGGATGTCCTTTTGGGTGGTTTTCTTTTTGCCTTTTGTTTTCCCCCTTTGTTATCTTTGTTTGGGTCCTAAGGGTTTTTGTTTTCTCCCTTAGCTTTCCCTTGTTTCTTTTTTTTCCTTGTTTTCTCCTATTTTGCCTGAGGCGGAACCGAGATGGAATTTGATTTGAACTTTTGGCAAGTTCTGGGTCCGGTTTTCGTTCCAGCTTCAACTCCGCTTCTCGTCTTCTCATTTTTGTCATTGTCTTGTCCGCTTTCACCGTAAGGATTTTTTTCCTCCCTTAGTCTTTCTTTGATTTCATTTTTTCCTTTGTTTATCAGAGGTGGGACTAGTATGGAATTGGAACCAAAACTTTTCCAAAGTTCGTAGTCCTGATCCCAGCCTGGTTCGGGTTTCGGTCCCCACACTTTTGCTTTTGATTCTCTTACTTCACTCATTTTGTACGGTCCCGACTGTTGGTTTCAATTTCATTTTCCTTTGGCAGAAGCGGGCGTGGAATTGATCATGACTGGGAACCTTTCCAAAGTTCCCAATCCTGATCTCATTCCGATTCCAATTCCACCCCCGTTGGTTTGGTTTTCTCGGCCTTTTTGACTCTAGCTTCCCCCGCGTGCACTTTGTTTTCTCCGTTTGTATTCGTTAGAGTCGTGCGTAGAATGAATCATGACTGGGAACCTTTCCAAAGTTCCCAGTCCTGATCCCATTCTAGTTCTCGCTCTTGTTCTGCCTAGCTTCTCGTGGGTTCCCATCCCAATTCCCGCTCTGGTTTCGCCTGGCTTCTCATGGTTTCTTATTTTGGTTCCCGCTCCACTTTCGTCGGGATGTGCTTTGTTCCCACCTATCTTGGCCCTTTGCTCGTATTCTATTTTTCCTCTAGTTCCTCCTATCTCCTTTTGGGATTATGTTCTCATTTTTGCTTCGCCTCCGCCAGGTGGGTTTTGGCTTTGTTTCACATGTTCCCCTTTCCTTTCCACCTCCACCTCCGCCTCCGCCTATTTCTGGCTCCGCTCCTACCTGGATTGCTACTTGGTTCTCTGACCTTGGATTCTTCTCCTTTCCTAAATTTCAACGGTGTATTGTGAATTGATGATGTTTCATTTGTGTGTAGGTTGGATCAATGATGTACATTGCTGGGATTTGCAGGTGTGTATGTTATGGATCTAAGTGCAATTTGCAACTGCGATCATGTAGCTCGTTCCTACACGAAGGGTCATTTCAATTGGTGGCCATTAATGGCTGGTCGGTGGGACATGATGGGATTTTTGTGGTTTTCATCAATTTGGGTCGTTCATTTGCATCTTTAACCCGATCGATGGTCGACATTCCTTCTGGCTTTTGCACGTGTTTCCATTCCTCTGTTCATGTGGGTGTTCATTCATGTCGGGTGCAACTTGAGGATCTGTCCCTTGGTGGAGTGTGACCCTGGTTGATCTAATGGCATCCTTTGCTTCATTCATTGTTGGGTGGCGGGTTATTGTTATTTGTCGTGTCTATCTAGTTGGTGGCCGTGAGTTTTGTAACCGTAACTTTGTTCTCACATGGGTATTTTTCTATATATTTGGGCACTCTGCCTCTTTTAAAAAGGTTGGAATGAGTAGAGATTAGAGAACTGAGTTAGTAGAGACTTGTAATCATCTATAGGTTAGTAGTAGGATAGCATGTTAGCATAATAGAGGAAGCTTTCACGTTCCAGGCATATGCCATAATAGACCAGAAATGTTGTAAACATGATGATTTAATAAAAGGCGCGGACATTGTGTTATGACTGGTGTCTCCTTTGCATTAAATAATCTTGCATGTCTCTTCTTTCATCTTTCAAAATTTTTGAAAATGTTTGAATTTAGTTTAGATTCGGTTTTGTAATGCTTATGACCTGATATCTGAAGTGTTGTAGCGATGTCTGGTTCATATCTTGGGCAGCTTGTTGATTTGGGAATGTTGTACAAGGTCATCTTGTACCCTCATTCATGTAATTAGTTCAACTGCATCTATTCATTCAGTCTCATTGCATGAATGATTTTAGCCTGAAAATCTCTAAAACCTTAGAAGATTGCACTGTTTTTTGCAAGATTGTAGGTATAGCTAGGGTCGACCAGAAATTAGTTTCAAGGGATTGGTCCATTTCAGGTCTTCTATCATTTGCATGATTAATGTTAGGAGTATGTTAGCGATTTAAACTTCTGAAACCCTTTACTTTTCCTGTTTCTTTTATTATGTGCTTAAAACCCAAAGTTAAAGCATCACTAGGTTTAAAATCTGATGAGTTTAGAAGCTCTCAGCATTCATGCGTAGGACCCCTTGTGATTACCAGCATATTCACATTTTATCACTGAGTTTTTTCTACTGCATTGTCATGACCTAACACCCAAGAGACCTTGGGGTTATCTCTTTGTTCATACAGATCAACCTTTCAAGAGAGATAGGATAGCTTTTATTTTGTCTGAGTTGTTGTCGTGCAGAAACACCAAACAACATTGTTCCATGATGTTGTTTTGTGCACTTTCCCATAATGGACTATTTATTTTTGTAGTTCACATTTTCTATTCTCTATGTTTCAATATGTTTTTCTTAGCATGATGCTTTATAAGTTTCTTATTCCACATGGTAATCATGTTGATTACATGTTTCGTATATCTCTACTTTATCATGCCCATCCAAAAAAAAATGTTCATAGCTGCCAAGTATACAATGTTCACATATCAATAACCCAATGTCATTTTTGATCCTTCTCTCGTGTATGCTTTTATACTTTTCTTTTGGGCAGCATTGAACACTATTTTTTCTTCCTTCTGGTCCATCGTATAACAATACCAACACACATTGCCCCTTGTGAGAGCACATGCTTGCCATCCAATGTTATTTTCAACCTTCCCCTTGTGTAATCTTTCATACTTTGTCATAAATCAGCATTGGACACTAAATTTAGTTCCTCTCGTTCCACTACAAAACACCGTTGACATGTATAGACCCTTGCACGAGAATCTACTTTTGATTCATAGCTATAGGAATGAGCTTGATGTACAAATCCTTTATGAAACAATTGATGTGATTAAGGAGCTGGGTATCAAGAGTGTGTAATGTGTCATGAATCCTTTCTGCATCAAGCCCATGGTATGTAATTGATAAACATGACACTATTTTCCCTTGCCGAGTATGTTTTTTTTCTAGATAGAGATTTGGAGAATTGTAATTATGGGTTATGCACTTCATTGGTCGAATAACCGTTTAATGTGTATTGCAATGGAGATAGCAAGAATGAAGAAAAAGAGGATTCATTTTTCCCTATAGAGCATGTAGTCAAGTGCTATGAAATTTGTGGTGTTTGTGATGACTTTATAATTCATGGCATTTTCAAATAAATTACAACTCATTCTATTCACTATAGATTTAATAGCATTTCTGGCTACATTTTCTATAGGGGAAGAGTGTTTTGGTGTGTGTGCACTGCACTTCCCCGCTTGATGATTGTGTTCATTGCATAACCCATGTTGTTTGGTCATCTTGATTTTTTTGTGCATTGGATCGAGTGGAGGTAAATGCAATATTCAATATTTCAGTTTGAGCATGTATAATGTTTTGACTATATTATGAAAATGACCCACTGTGAAGTTGGTGAGATAGAAAAGTATTAAAAAATGGTGCCATGCACCTCTGTTAGATAGCAGATTGGAGGGAGGTGTGAGTTTGTGCCCCACAACCTACAAAATTTGTCCTCTTGTTGCTGTTGTAAGTTGTGTTCCAATGTCTTTTTCCATGTTCCATACACATCTAACAAACAAGAGACATTTTGATAGATTGAAATAAAATGTTGTTTTCGTTGTAAGCATAAATAAGGTTTGTTTTATAAAATTATATTTTATTAATTTTTACATTCTATTGTTTTCTTCATCCATGGTTGGATATGTTCTAGTGGATATCAAAATCAAGTATGTTTTTCAAGTTATCTATGTGCAATTTATTCTTTCAAGCAAAGCCTTTTGTATTCCTTCCATGTTTTCCTTTTAATGATATCTAGCTATTTCATCTACAAAATTGGTTTTGTTTCCAAAAAATACCTACCATATATTCTTATTTCCCTTTAGTTATCAACATTAAAAACAAGTCCCACCTTGCCCAATTCTTTATTTCCATTCCCTTTCCCTTATAGTTATTGCAGTGAAAAAAACACTGCAAAAAAGGAAGTCATTTGTGAGAAGAGGGTTTTGTTTTTATAACTTCCACATTGTGCAATATATGATATCCATGCATGCATGGATTGTTAGATCCACCAGAGCACAATAAAAATAGTATATTCTACATATTACATTTTTTGGTGTCTCCATAGTTAACTTTTCAGCTTATGACGAAAATTATGCATAGGTACTTGTTTATCAACATATTTATCTTTCCAAATTTGTTAAACGAAAAAAAAAGCTAGTTCCATATAAGAAATCATATATGGAAAAAACAATTTTTCTGCAATTTGTGATTCTCTAATATATGATCTAGTTCCATTAAATTTTTGATGGGTGTTGCAAACTTTTCTTGTTGGGGGGTTTGGCTAGAGCCATGAGGCTTCATGATGTCAATATGGCTGGGAGGAGAATGAGCTTGGGTTTTGTGGTTTTTCCTTTCAGTGTCACACATTGGCTGCTACAAATACACAAAATATTTTATTCTGTCAACTTCATTTTCTCCATGCTTATAGAGCTATCTTTTTAGCTTGGTAATTGAAGTGTTTAAACCTGGTTGTTTATGATGATACCCATTTTTTGTAGGTTATGACAACAATTATATGATGTGATCCTAAATTTTTTTATGTAAATAAAACCTTGCCAATATTTTAAAAGCTATACATAGCTAACAAAATTTGAAACATATTGATAAGGCTATGTGCAGGATCATAATGGAAAAAACAGGCCCTTAAGTGGCGATGAAAATTCAGAAAATAAGAATTAGGCAACTTGACATAAAAATTTGAATAAGTTATCTATATTATTTCAAAAATATGTAACAATATAATCTGTAGAAAATTGAATGTAGTTTCTAAAGTACTAGTTTTATTTTTATTTTTAAAAAATCTTTTTGGTGAAAATTTGAAATTTCACTGCAGTAGTACTTAAATTTCAAGGGAAAAATGAGAATTAGGTGTATGTCTGACCACCATAACCACAATAAAATGATAATTTTTTTTATAATATTTTAGATATAAGTAGAGGACTCATGTCCCAATGTGATGCATATTTTTTTGTAATTTGTTTCCAAGTAAATAATTAACTATGATTTTTTTATCACAACTTTTAAAAAATATAAAAACTCATATGTCTAACCACCTTAACTTGGTCAAAACTTCATGAAATTCAGCTTTTTATTTTTTTAATCCTATAGTATGCAAAGCATAGAATGTGACACATGTTTCAAATTCAAAAAAAGTGATACTGTTTGAAAAATTTCATTGTTTTTCACTCAACCTATCAATCAGGACTTTAGTCATAATTCAAAAAAAAAAATGAATAAGAATTATTTATTAAATTCAAAGTAAAGTATAATTTATATTGGTGGAAAGTTGAGAATCTCCTTTAAAAACCCTTTTCATTTCATCAATTTTGGGTAAAAAAAACGTTGTTAGCCACATGGGCCATCATATCGTTTACATATTGCCACTTTTTGGCCCATCATGATCCTGCACATACCCACAAGATTAAATATGTGTCCTTTGGTGGTAAATATTGAAGAAAAATCAAGAATTGTATAAGAGATATTATAATAACAGTAATTTGCTACTAAATATTATAAAAAAAACCCCACATTAAATAGAGATTTAAAATATGGAGGATAGGAGAGGAAAACTACAATAATAAATAGTTTGTTATAGGGAGCTAAAAAGAACAATATCATGAAGAACTATTTGGTATCACGAAGTTCAAACAAATGATGCAAAAAGAATATCATGAAACATATTGATACAAGACATATAACATGTTCCATGCAAATAAAATAACATATACGTAGAGAAAAAATAATTGAATGCAACGGAAAGGTACAAGTGAATGTCATGTTTCTACTTTATACGAATCTACAAAATTTGAGAATCTTGAAATTTGAAAACAATAGTTATTTTATAATTTCTCATTTTTGTGTACAATATTCAATGGAAAATAATATAGATTCAATTTTCAACTGACAAGCCAGCTATTTCGTAGATTGCTTGTGTTGTATCAATATCCACTTGCCCATAACAAACTATTCATTATTGTAGTTCACCTATTCTATTCTCCATGTTCTTAATTTTTATTGTGTCTTTCTTTTTTAATGTTCACTATGGGATCCTAAGACTTTTGTTTTACAAATATAAATGTAATTTATTACTTGTGTTTGTATATATATATTCGTACATTGATTGAGGTTGCTCCGCTCTAAGCACAAGGTATACTTGCATCTTGTTTATGTGATCTCTTCTGTTGCAAATGCATTCCATATTATTTGTTATAAACTATACAACTGTTTATATTTCTTAATTTACATATTATCTATGAATTAAACATGTTTCCCATACTAAACTTCAAATCCTCTTTCTGACTAACTACATCTAGTTGCACCTAGGACGTATGCCTACATCTTATCTAACACTTTTGTTTTGCAAATATGAAGATAATTTATTCCTTTATTTGCATATATATATACTTGCACATTCATTGAGCTCCCCTGCTTTTGATTTTAATATGGTGCCATCTCTTATAGGTGCCCAAACATTGGCTTCACCATTGGTCATAGTGGTGGGCAATGTATGTTCTTGCTTAGGGGTTTGGTGACAGCCTATGAGGTTGCATGACCCAATATGGCAGGGTGGAGAGCAAGCCTTATTTCCTTCTATTCATACTACATCGAGCCCAACCTAGGAGGTATGCCTGCATGTTATGTAGGACTTTTGTCTAGGAAATACAAACATAATTTATTCATATGTTTCCATATATATATTTGTGCATTCATTCAGCTCATATGATATTGATTTTAATATGGTTCCCACATTTTTTTCAGTCGGCTAACAAATAGAGTAATTCTATAATAGGAGCTACATTATTTGGCATTCAATATTATAGACGAATAGAAGAATTGTAATAGAACTATTAGTAAAACATACATACATATATTTATGCATATATACATATATAGGCACATGTATATATATATATATATATATATATTTTTATATACATATATATACAATATATATATATGTGTGTGTGTGTGTGTGTGTGTGTGTGTGTGACTCACAGGTTCTAGCGCACAATAGTTTAAACACCCTCCAATCTGGTATAAAACAGAGGTAGAGAAAGAATTTTTAGAATAGTTTGCTTTCAAACCAATACCAATGTCATGCAGGCAAAAAAAAAGATCACAACACAACTCTTAACAACCAATCTATGTAACAGTTGACTTGTGAATTCAACATTCAAGCTACATTGTTTGGCACAAAAATTCATTTTACAGTTTGCCTATTTATCTATAATATTTAGTCCTAGCTAATGTAGCTTGAATTTTGAATTGACAACTGAACTGTTAGATAGATTTCTTGTGTTCTATCAATATGTTCCATGGTATATTCTTGTCATCACCTATTTTAAGCTCTGTGTAACAAACTATTGATTCTAACAGTTCACTTCTTATTCCTTGAATTTTCAATCTATACAGTGTTGCTCTTGATAAAAGTGGCCCTTGTAGGTGATTCACAAACTTGACAATCTCAATCCTTCATATTTTGATGAACAATATAACTCTTGAACGAGAATAGAATATCATGGAAAAAGCATGGAAAAAATCAAATGGAAATAACTTGTATCAAATCATATGAAACCAACACCACAATTGTTGTTCAACAATGCAACTTAATCAAAGTATACTTTCCCACACTATCACATTCAATATTCCATTTACTTCATACGGCCACATTCCCTTCCTACATATATATATATATACGAAGAACAATGATAGGGTGCAATAATCCTCGCATGGACAAACACTTGCCATTCTTCTTTTGAGTACCAGATCCACCAATGCGACCACCACCCACACTGCAACACTAAATATTGCATTTGCTTCACCTATCCGCATTTACTTCTCCAGCCTGCATCGTACAATAACAAAAAAATTCATTAAAACTCCTATGAGCAAACACTTGTCATTCCCCTTCCGCATATCAAGGACACCAACTTCACCACCGCCAACCCACGTAATATTACCCACAAAAAAAACCTGTCAATTCGCCGCATGTTGTATGTCTTGTATCAATATGTTTCATGATTTTATTTTTTTCACTAAACTATTTGAATTATGTGATAATAAATTGTTCTTCATGATATTATTTTACACGGTTCACCATACCAATCTGCTCATTTTCCTAGTTTTCCTTTTCTACACTCCATATTTTAAAGTTGTTTTGCATCAATTAAAGCCATTTCAGTTATGAGAATGTATCATTTCGGAATAAAGATGAAATTGTTGGCATAGCCACCTAAAATGCAAGCTACATTTTTATACAACAAAGCGCATACAATACAACACACGTTGGTATATTACATATTAAAAATAAAATAAAAGATGAGGGAAAATAAATGACCATGATTAAACAGACCTGGGTAGTTTGTTTCAGGGAGCTTGAAGTAGATCAAGGAAAAAATAATATCATGAAACATATTCATGCAAGATTCATGCTATCTTCTCTATTAATAAATATTGAAGACAAATATTCAAATTGTATAAGAGGTGTTAGAATAACAATTATTTGCTACAAGTTGTCTTATATGGTTTTTTTGCATAAATGATTAAAGAAAGAAGATGTAACTGCAATCTCTCCATAAATGGCTATAACACCAAAGATAGAAACATATAACAAGAATCCATGAACAATAAATTAATCATTTGTACAAAATATTTATGCAAAAGGACTTGCAGATTGCAGAGAACAACACTTTTCAATCTAGCATAGAATGTTTTCAAAATTTATCAAACAAGCCATGGAGCTGATTTTTATAATAGTCTACTATCAAGCCAACACCAAAATCATTGTTTCAACAATACAACTTAATCAAAGAATAATTTCCCACACTTTCAATAGTCAATATTGCATTTAATTCCTTTGTCCACATTTACTTCTTCTGCCCCCATTCTACAACAATGACAAAATGCATTAATACTCCCGCAAGCAAACACATACCATTCAACATTTGTGTACCGTGGATATAAAATCCACCACCGCCAACACCCGTAACTGAAAACCTCCATGTCACCACAAAAAAAACATGGTCAAGCCCCCGTCGGAAGACTATTCCTCACCACCAGAAAGTCCAAATCATAGCTAGGTTGACGAAAATTCCAATGGAAACTTCAAACAAAATGGACCACAACTCCACCACCACCAATAGATGTAATCAGCAAGCTCCATGTCATCATGCCAAACCCCAGTCAAGTCATCTTTGGCCGGGGCATCTCCAGCACCAGAAAATGTAATACACGGTTGGCCTAGAAGAAAACCCAACTAGGGCTTCAAATAAAATAGCCTTCTGACCATGATATCTCTAGTGTTGCATTTGGTTCTTAATTGTTTTCCTAATAGTTGTTTTACAATTTCCCTATTTTGTTTTTAGTATTTGGTCGGAAATAATGTAGCTTAAATTTTGAATTCACAATCCAACTATTACATAGAATTTGTTGTTCCACCTTGTTTAGACAATGATATAATTTTTGGTAAGCAGGAATATGCTGCAAAATCAAATTTGTGCATGCATTTCACTGACGTGTTAAAATACACTTGAAAATCAAAGGAAAATGAGAGATGTTTCAAAACCTGCATTAAATAGAATATTAAAATATGGAGAATAGAATAAGCACAACACGATAATGAACAATTTGGTATGGGGAATTGGAAATAAGAGTATCATGAAGAAAATTTTGTTAACTGCAAGTCCAAATAGTTGAGAAAGAAATAATACCATGAAACATATTCATACAACAAGAAAAGAAAAATTGGAAAAGACCTAGATTATGAAAACACCTAAGAATGAGAGGAAAATGATTGATGTTGTGAAAACCACATTAAATAGAGCTTTAAGATATCGAGAATAGAAGAGGAAAACTGTGATAATGAACAATTTGTTATGGAGAACTGAAAAGAAGAATATCATGAATATCTACTTTCCTATAAGAAACTGCTCATTATTGCAGGTCACCTATTCTATTCTTCATGGTGTTGAAGTCTATTTAATATGGGTTTCTGACCATATATGATTTTTCTATGATTACTAAGTGTCTTTCCACTTATATAATAGGTATTAGAATGTCACTTATCTAGTGCTAAATATTATAGAGAAAATACACATATAAATAAAAATTTTAAATATGCAACATAGAAGAGGAAAACTACGAGAATGAATAGTTTTCAATGTGGATCTTGAAAGAAGAGTGGAATGAAGAACAACTTGTGATGGAGAGCTAAAAATATATGAGGGGAAATAAATATCATGGAACATATTGATAGAACACAAATAACATGTTCCATCCACACAAAATAACCATGACAATTAAGAGTTTGTTATAATGAGCTTGAAATAGTTGAGGGAAAAAGAGTATCAAGAAAAATATTGGTGCAACATAAGTAGTGTCTGTAATAGTTGCCAGATATATTAGAATAAGACTTTACAATCAAACATAAATGGTTGTGTAATAGCTTTTTTTTAATTTCTCTATTTGTCTAGAATATTTAGTGCCAGGGAATGTAGCTCAAATTTTATCGATTAAGTTTGTGGCATTATAGTCATTTTGTACATATTATTTCTTTTTTTTGTCTTAATGAGGTCTATTTGAGGTTATCGCATGGTCTAAGAACTCGATCCAATACAGCTTGTCCTTCTTAGACACCATCAACAGTGCATATATATTTTGGTGATGACTTGACTGAGTTTTAAAATACCGGCGTGGAGCTTCCTAATTATGTGGGTTGGCAGTGGTGGCTTATGTATATGTATATGTATATGTATATGTGTATGTATATGTATGTGTATGCATATGCATATGTATATGTATATGTATATGTGTATGTATATGTATATGTATGTGTATGTGTATGCATATGCACATGTACATGTATATGTATATGTATATGTATATGTATATGTATATGTATATGTATATGTATATGTATATGTATGTGTATGTGTATGGGTAGTCATAATCTGTGCAAAATGGTTGTAAGTCCATAGAGTTAATTGGGGATTATAGTTACATCACTTGGTAATAAATATTATAGAGAAATAGAGGAGACTTGTCGAGGTTTTTTATGATGGCATAGCTCTTCATGATATTGTTTTTTTTAGTTCTTTGTAACAAACTGTTGATTATCATAGTTTTCCTCTTCTAAATTCTACATAGAAAATCACAACTGGAAAACACCTATTATGAAAACACAAAAGAATCAAAGGAAAACCATAGATGTTCTAAAAACCACATTGAATAAAACTCTCAGATATGCAGAATAGAAGAGGGAAACTACAATAATCAACAATTTGTTACGGAGAACTGAAAAAAAGAATCTCATGAAGAGCACTTTGTTGTGGGGAACATGAAACAAATGAGGGGAAAATAAAATAATGTAACATATTCATATAAGACATTTCCATCCCACGTACCTAAAAAGCTCCACCACCTACATAAACATGTCTTACATGGGTATTTTGTATAAATGACTTGTGTATAATATTTAATACCAATCAATCTAGCTCAAATTTACAATCAAGCCTATGGAATTCTATGCATTTTCAAGAGATTGTTGCATCATATAATTGTTATCATTACCTAAATAAAATAGGTATTCTCATAAAGAACTGGGTTTACATAATTGATTTCCCAAGTTGAACAATGTATCTGTATAAACGTGGAGAAAAGAATACTTTGGTGGCTTTTAGCTATTATTCTGAAAGCTCTTTTATCTATTCAAATTTATATTTATTTTTTGGCACATTTTGGAGCATACATTCCCACACTACAACACCCATGTAAAATGACTTAAGAATTCTAAAGAATAACAATTTTTACATTAACAATAAATAAATCATTTATGCAAAACACCCATGTAAAATTCCTTACAGATTGCAGACAATTGCTTGGAAACATACACAGATACATACACATATATATATATATATATTAAAGATAAAAAGACTAATTGTATATATATATACAACTTTTTCTTGTTAAACACCATCAACAGTGCACATATATGTGTATATTTATATATATGTGTATCAATATATATATAAACACACATAAATGTATATATATATATACACACACATATATATATACATACAATGTGAATTGTATGAGAAAATCAATTCTTGGAAACAGGTATTTGTAGGATCATCGTGGAAGAAACAGGCCCTTAAGTGGCAATAAAAAGATAAAAAATCAGAGTTAGACAGCTTGACGTAAAAATTTGAATAAGTTATCTATATTATTTCAAAAAAATGTAAAAATAGAATCTGTAGAAAATTTAATTTGGTTTCTAAAATACTAGACCTTTATTTAAAAAACAAAAATCTATTTGGTGAAAATTTGAAATTTCAATGCAGTAGTATTTAAATTTCAGGGTAAAAATAAGAAGTAGGTGTCTGTCTGACCACCCTAACCATGATAAAATGATAATATTTTTTTATAAGATTTTAGATATAAGTAGAGGACTCATGTCCCAATGTGATGCATATTTTTTTATAATTATTTTCCAAGTAAATAATTAATTATGAATTTTTTATTATAACTTTTAAAAAATATAAAAGCTCGTCTGTCTAACCACCTTAACTTGGTCAAAAATTCATGAAATTGATTTTTTTCCTTTTTTACTCCTATAGTATGTGAAGCATAGAATGTGACGCGTGTTTCAGATTCAAAAAATGTGATACCATTTGAAAGGTATAGATGTTTTTCAATCAGCCTATCAATCAGGACTTTATTCATAATTCTAATAGAAAATGAATAATAATTATTTATTAAATTCAAAGTAAAGCATAATTTATATTGGTGGGAAGCTGAGAATCTCCTCTAGAAACCCTTTTTGCTTCATCAATTTTGGGTTAAAAAAAAGTCATCAGCCACATGGACCATCATATGGTTTACATATTGCCACTTTTTGGCCCATCATGATCATGCACATACCCAAACATAGACAGGTACATATACGTATGTATATATATTGAAGACAAAAAGACTAATTGTATAAGAGGTGTTTCAATAACACATATTGAGTGCTTAATATTATAGACAAAACCCAAAATTGGGAAGAAGGGTTGCTAGTGGTTAAGCTACTTCATAGTGTGGAGAGATAATGTTAAGTATTTGCTTATGGAAGGGTTAATGCATCCTACCTTTTTTGTGTAATGGATCATATTGTTACAGGGAAAGCAACCAATGTATCAGTTGTACGAGGTATTGAAATAACATTTCACTATCACGTGTAAATGATCGATACATAGAGACCTTTTACCTTCTTTCAAATTCTTTGGCATGTGTATGTTTTTGTATCATGTGTCATTTGTTATTTTTTATGATCAAATATATAAATACTTAAAGCAATCAGAAAATGCAGCACTTAAGACAATGAACACAGAAAAATATCCTGGGAAAACCCTCCAACTTGAAGGAGAAAAACCTAGCCAATATCTCTTATATATTGATAGAATAAGAGAATAAATCTACTTACAACTCAGGCATAACACAATGCTGATTTTAATACAATGAATATTCACACCTCTCCAAGATGCAGATACAAATGAATATGTTTCTCCTTGAAATCGATTTGCTTCTACAAGATGATGATTTTCTGCTCACATCTGAACTTCTTCTAGAAATGCAAATAATGTGAATGAACTTGATGATTGAATGAGTGATCATCACTCACTCTTATACCTAGAAAAGGGAAGAGACATGTCTCTCTAAGGTAAGAGGTATGCCCCAAGAAGAGACGTCTCTTCTAGAAAATCGTGCCTTTCACAAAGTCGGCTCTAATTAATAATTAAAAATTAATTATTAATAATATAAATAATACATGGTAAATGAGGCACCTCCTCATAATTAAATATTTGTTCATTCTTCATTGATATCGACCTTAGATAAATGAAATAGCCAAAGGCTATATTAAACTTATCTTCACAAGTCGTGGTTGGAAGTAATCATCTAGACGTTGTACATCAACTTTCCCTCTCAGCTAGGGAGGAATACTTCCAACTATATAAGTCATATCACCTCATCATGATGACAAATACCTTGGCTACAACCATGTGTTGAAAGAATCATATCCCCTCATCGTGATAGCATATCACCTCATCTTGATATCAACCATTATGGCTATTCCCATGAATGGTATATGTGCACAAGTTCCCATCACTCAACGTGATGTCACCATCTCATCATGACGTTCACCATAGATAATCCCAGATGGTGAATAAACACAAGTACAAGGAAATGATCACAGACTCTCTCATGTGATGTTGTCATGGAGTCACACACATGACATCCACCTTAGGTACTCCTAGAGGGTGGAAACAAGGGCTTGTAACTCAAATCTCTCTTATAGAGAGAAATACATTAAAGAAAATCATAGAAGATCACTGAAGCTGACACTCCCTCTCAGCTAGGTCTTCATTCTTCACAATGCCAAGCTTGTCTCGGAAGTACACAAACTTTACTTTGGAGAGGGGCTTGGTGAGAATGTCTGTCATCTACTCATCAATGCTAATGTATCTCAACTGAATTGCTTTCCTCAATACCATATCTCTAATATAGTGGTATTTGATCTCAACAAGCTTGGTCCTGTCATGAAACACTGGATTGAAAAAATGCTTCACACAATTTTGATTATCACAATGAATGATAGTGGGCGCCAATGATTGTCCAAAAAATCCTGCAAGGAGCTTTTGAAGCCACACTACTTTTTGAGATGCCACACATGTTGCAATATACTCTACCTTTGTGGAAATTACTAACACTAAAATCTACTTCTTGCTACAGTAGGAGATAATAGCAGACCCCAAACTGAAACAACATCTAGAGAATCTCTTCTGATCAGTGACACACCCTACCTAATCAAAATCAGTATAACTATGTAGCTTCAAGTTCACACCAGAAGAATATCTCAATCCATACCCAATTGTGCCACACAAGTATCTCAGGATATGCTTTACTATAGCTAGATGTATTTTCCTTGGTTCACACATGAACTGACTAAGTGCACTCACTACATAGAAAATATATGGTCTAGTATTGCCTAGATACATCAATGATCTAATCAACTGTTTATACATAGTAGAAGCTGCAAGATATGAACTAGCTGCAACCTCCTTAAGCTTCTAAAAGTTGTTCTCCATAGGCGTAGACATGGATTTACAATCCATCATACCAAATCTCTTCAAAATATCAATAGTATACTTCCCTTGAATTAGAATAATCTCATTCAGCTTCTTCCATGCTTCTATACCAAGGAAGTAGTGCATGAGACCAAGATCCTTCCTTTCAAATTCAAAAGCTAGCTCCTTCTTGCATTTGAAAATGAGGTGTTCTTCTCCAGTAAGAATTAGATCATCAACATATAGAACTAAGATCAGTGCTTCACCATCAATTAATTTGAAGTAAAGGTTTGAATCAACATCATTCTTAGAGAAACCCAAACTCATCAGGTATTGATCAATTATTTCGTACCACACAGGAGGAGCCTGCTTAAGGCCATACAATTCCTTCTTCAGCCTACAAACATGAGACTCCTTCCCATGAACCTCAAAGCCATCAGGTTTCTCAATATATACCTCTTCCTCAATTACACCATTTAGAAATGTTATCTTCACATCCATCTAGTGTATCTTCCATCCCTTAGATGTTGCAACAACAATGATGGTCCTGATGGATGTATAATGAGCAATTGGGGAAAAGGCTTCCTCATAGTCTACTCCCTCTTTTTGAGAGAATCCTCTAGCCATGAACCTTTCCTTTTGCTTCTCGATGCTCCCATCAGCCGCATGCTTGATCTTGAAGAGCCATTTAGAGGATACCATAGATTTTTCTTCACATCTTGGTATGATGTCCCAAACATCATTCTTGAGGATAGATTGGTACTCTTCAACCATAGCATCTTTCCATACTTGCTGACTTGAAGCTTTCTCAACAATAGAAGGCTCAGAATCAATCATTTGACTCGTTAATGCAACATAGTTTAAAACCTTCAGAGGTCTTTTTCTTTCTCTAAGTGTTCCTCTAGGAGCTACCAATTTTCTGCATCTTGAATTATTTCCCTAGCCCATAGACATCTCTTTCTACCAATAACAATGTTGGTAGGCTCATCAGTAGGTTCCAAAGGCTCAGCTAGTTCATCATCTTATTTTGGATCAGTAGACTCCCTCTGAATCTCAGCAGTATGGTCAACATCCAAATCCTAGGAAGAATCTTGGTTTTCGTTGTCTATCTCCATGTGATGACCTTTGGATCTCTTGAATGCAACATCTTCTTCAAATGTAACATCTGTGTTGATCTCTATTAGTTTCTAACCTGGAATGTAAATCCTGTAGGCTTTTGAAGTTTCATTGTAGCCCACAAATATTCCCTTCTTTCCAGATGGTTACAAATATGTGCTTTTATCCTTAGGAATATGAATATACACAAGACAACCAAATATTCTCAAATGATTGACTTCAGGCTTTACACCTGAGAAAGCTTCTTCAAGATTCATTTCATCCAAGATGCGATGAGGGCTATGATTTAGAACATACATAGATGTCCTAGAAGCTTCTGACGAAAGGAATATTTATAGATCATAAATCATGGCCTTAGTTGCTTCTATAATAGATATGTTCTTCCTTTCTAGTATATCATTCTATTGTGGATTATAGGGAAAACAAAACTCCCTCTTCATCTCTGCTTCAATACAAAAGTTATGAAATCTTCCAGAGATGTATTCTCCTTCCTTGTAACATCTCAAGACTTTGTTCCTTTTCCCAAACAATTTTTTTACTTGAGCTTTGAATTCCTTGAATCTTTCAAGTACTTCCTCAGATTCTTTAGTTTTTAAGAAATAAATCTGATTCTTTCTAGAGTAGTCATCAATAAAAAATATATAATACAAGAAACCACTCAAAGAAGTAATAGACATTGGACCACACAAATCAAAATGAACAAGATCTAGAATGCATTTAGATATACTTTCACTACTATGAAAGGGTCTTTTAGTATTCTTACTCAATGTGCATCCTCGAAAAGTACCTTCATGCTCCTGGCTCAGTTTAGGAATGTCAGTGACCATCTTCTCCAAGGTAGGAAGTGCACGAAAAATAATGTGAGAAAATATTCTATGCCAAATCTCACATGAACTTGACGCATCATGCAACAAGGCTTGTAGAGTACGGGTGGAGAGCCTATAGAGATATTTTTTTAAAACACCAATCACACTAGTTGTGTCTTGATGTTAGAGTTCTTTGGCCATGCAATAAATTTTGCTTCAAAGAATGCTACTTGATACCCCTTGTCTTCTAAGGCCGAAATTGAGACAAGGTTCCTCTTGATGTCGGGTACAAATAGTACATCACTCAATTGCAAGGTGATTCTTAAATCTAAGTGAATAGTGGAGGACCTAATTCCTTTTACAGAATAACTTGCATCATCTCCAATTATGACTTGAACACTTGAATCTCTCATCACCAACTCTCAGAGATGTTCTCTAAACCTAGTGATGTGATGAGAGGTGCCACTATCAATTAATGAAGTGTTGCTATCTATTGGAACATTGCTTGATAAGGTAGAATAGAATAGGAATTCCCTTGAATCCTTCTTAGGAGATATCTCATCCACATCCACAAATGAAGCATGTTGCTCAGGCCTAGTTGGGAAATCCTTTGCATAGTGACCAAACTTGTCACATCTAAAATATTGAATGCGAGATGATCCTTGTTCTTCTTGAATGAAGGGGCACCATTTGACCATTTATCTCTATTCCTCTTGAAGTATCCTTTATTTCCTCTGTTTCCTTTCTTCTTCGAGGATTGAGCAAAAAGAAAATGAATGTCTTCATTTGTAGAGCTTTGACCAATGCCTCTTTCAACCAACCTTGATTCTTCTTGAATACAATCTGCTCTCAATCGATCAAACTTAGGAAGTTTTGATCTTGCATTGATTCCTTGAATGTATGACTCCAAATATTTAGGAAGACCATTGAGAGCCAACATAGTCAGATCCTTGCTATCAACAATATGCCCAATGGTAGAGAGTTGATCTCCCAACTCGGTGATCTTCATAAAGTATGAGGTGATGGATTCTCCTTTTTCCATCTTGATATGATGAAGTTGTTGATTTAATGTAAGATCCTAACTTGTGTTGTTGATTTCATACATTTCATCCAAGGTATTGAACATATCTCTTGTTTTTTACAACTTAGAGATGATTGTCATAATATGATCTTTCACGGAATCAACCAACATATTTTTTTCCTTAGTGTTATTTCTCTTCCATTGAGGCTTCTCATTCTCTTCGGTTGGTTCAGGAACTTCGTTCTCTAGGAACTTAGCCAACTCATTTTCCTCCAGAGCAAGCATGACTCTAAACTTCCAAGATGAAAGGTTTGATGCACCCTCAAGTCTATCTTCGACCTTCAACCTATTCACCATCTTGATATGAGGATAGATAAAATCAAAGATGAGAAAAATAATGGAGGATAACGCTACTTATATAAACCTGATCTGATCTTTTCTTAGACCCGCTATGATACCATGTTAGTTTTTATGATCAGATATATAAATACTAAAATAAATCAGAAAATGCAACACTTAACACAATGAACTTAACAAAATATCCTAGAAAAACCCAGCCAATATATGTCTTATATATTGATAGAATAAGAGTAGAAATCTGCTTACAACTCAGGAATAACACAATGCTGATTTTAATACAATGAATATTCACACCTCTCCTAGATGTAGATGCAAATGAATATGTTTCTCCTTGAAATCGATCCACTGCTACAAGATGATGATCTGCTGCTCATGTCTGAAATTCTTCTAGAAATGCAAATTATGTGCATGAAATTGATGATTGAATGAGTGATCATCACTCATTCTTATACCAAGCAAAGGGAAGAGACATGTCTCTCTAAGCTAAGAGGTCAGCCCCAAGAATAGACGTCTCTTCTAGAAAATCATGACTTCCACAAACTCGGCTCTAATTAATAATTAAATATTAATTATTAATAATATAAATAATACATGGTAAATGATGTGCCTCCTCATGATTAAATATTTTTTCATTCTTCATTGATATCGACATTAGATAAATTAAATAGCCAAAGGCTATATTAAATTCATCTTCACAAGTCATGGCTGGAAGTAATCATCCAGATGTTGCACATCAACATCATTTACTTGTCACTCATGTTTGTTTTCCTAATTGATGCAACATGAAAAATATATCTAAGGATTGACTTCTCAATTTTAAATTTAAGCTACACTATTTGGCACTAAACACTATACAAAAATAGGTAAATTCTAATAGAACTATTAGGAAAATACTTAAGAACCACACAAAAATAAGAGATGGTCACAAATCAACTTTAAAATATGGAGCATAGAAGACACAAACTATGATAATGAACAATTTGTTATGGGCAACTGAAAAAAAAAACATTATCATGAAGAACAATTTGTTATCGCAAACTTCAAATAGATGAGAAAAAAAAGAATATCATGAAACATTTTGATACAACACATACAACATGTTTCATCCAAAAAAAATAACCACAACAAAAATTTCAGAGTTTAAAAAAATTAAAACAATCCTTCGTACAAGAACAATAGAGTAATTGATTACAGGGGACTTCAAATAAATGAGGCAAAAATAATACTATGCAACATATTGATGCAAGACAAGCAATCTATGTAACAAATCTATTGTCAATTCTAAATTCATAAAAAAATTTAATTCTTATTACCCAATGAGGGACATTTACAAACATACTTTGTTCAAGGGGTAAGCTCTATGCCATCATAAAAAGCCTTGGACAAGTCTCCTCTATTTTTCTATAATATTTAGTACCAAGTGATGTAACTACAATTCCCAGTTAACTCTGTGGACTTATAGCCATTTTGCACAGACTATGACTACTCATTGCCTTTACAAGTTCTATTTACTACGTAGTTACTATAAAAGAATGTACTTAAAATTTTTAATTGATAGCTTGACTGTTATAAAGATTGTTTCTCTTGTATGAATAACAATGTCTCAACATGTAGAGAAATTGTATAAGAGGTGTTGGAGTGATTAATTTATTGTTCACCACGTCTTTTTCCATTTTGTTTTTTTAACTATTTTCCTAATAGCTCTTGTACAATTCCCCTTTCTTCTTACCATATTTATTAGCAAATAATGTAGTTCATATCTTCAATTGACAAGCCAGCTATTACTCAGCTTGCTTGTCTCAATATGTATCACACTATTCATTTCTCTTTCTTTTCGATAACAATATGTTGTTTATCATAGTTTTCCTTTTTTACTTTCCATACTTTAAACTTCTTGACTGCTTTCCTAACAGCTCTTTTACAATTTCTTTATTTGTCTTTAATATTTAGTGCTAGATAATGTAGTTTGAACCTTCAATTAACAACTGAATTGCTACCTGCATTGCTTGTCTTTTATCAACCTGTTTAATGTGTATTCCCGACCATCTATCACTTACTTCTAATTCTTAACTATTTTCCAAATAGTTATTTTAGAATTTCTCTATTTTTTTTATTGTGTGATATATGATAAGAGTCCTTGAGATTTTTCATGGACCTTACTTGTCTTGCTTGCTCAGGAGTTTGGCTAGAGCTCACGAGGCTTCTTAATGCCAATATGGTAGGGAGGAGAATGAGCGTGGGTTTAGTATTTTTTGGCTTCTACCTTCATATGTTTGTTGATGCTTATATACGTGAACACATAAATTCTCACATCTACTTCCCCACTAAAAACATACTCTATTCTATCCATTGTATTTTTCATTGTTTCCATAGCTCTCTTTATAACTTTTTCAATAGATTATTGTTATTGTGTGATATATGATAAGAGTCCTTGAGATTTTGCATGGACCTTACCTGTCTTGCTTGATCGGGGATTTGGCTAGATCCCATGAGGCTTCATGATGCCAATATCAAAGGGAGGAGAATGAGCGTGGTTTTAGTATGTTTGGATTCTATTTTCATAGTTTTGTTGTTGCTTATATACTTGAACACATAGATTCTCACATCTACTTGTCCATCAGAAACATACTCTACTCTATCAATTCTATTTTTCATTCTTTCTATTTCTCTCTTATCAACTTTTTCAATATATTGCTTATAGACAATTATTTAGTAGGATCCCATGTATTCAAAATGTTCTATTTTTTCTCTTCCTATTTAGAATAAATATTGGTAACCTCTTTTGTTCTATACCTATATTTTTCCCTTCATAATGTTCCACATATAAAATAGACATTCAATAAAATTAGTGTATTGTAAATTGTCTATTTCAAATTCATTCATAGTCCAGCAAGTTCATCCAATATTGTTTGCTCTTGTGGAACACCAACAATATCTGTAAGTACAAAACTTTTCCATTATCAATAAATAGATTTGGTGAACCAACTGTAAATATTATTAATTACTTCTCTCGCTTTCTTTGCAATAAAATTTAATTCCACTAGCAATGTTCCTTTCGAAATACACAAACTAGTGTAGTCTATGACATCCTATGTAATTCATAAACATGTAACTTTTTTTTGTTGATGAGTATGTTGCTTTTGTAGGTGCATATCTAGATAATTGTAGTAATTGAATATATAGTTTATTGGAAAAAAAAATGTGAAGCACATATTCCATTTATAACCACGGGTATGAAGACGCATAAGAAACAATTTTAGCCTACAGGAATGCAAGGAAATGTTATAAAACTCATGGCATTTGTCACAACTTGATAACTGAATGTATTTTGCAAAAAAATATAAGTTGTACTATTTGCCATGGATTTTATAACACTTCTTACTACATATCCTGCAACCCAAGAGTGCTTTGGTTACCATGCCTTGAATATTGCAGATGGTGATTATGTTGATCGTGTTCTATGTATGTGTTTGCTTTGGCTTGGGTGCTCCAAAAAACAAGAAAATCTCGCTCCAAACTATACAATGTTACCATATCAATAAATAGATTTTGTGAACCAAATGTAAATACCATTAATTTTTTTCGGTTTCTCATTACCTTTATTGGTCTTGCACATGTACTTAGTTACTTTTAATGCTTCCTTTTTTATTCCAATGAGTCCAGTACAATATATTTTCTTAAGTTAAATAAATCATTATTTCGCCACAAAACAAGGCATACCTTTTAATTCAATTACTTCGACTTCGCAAAATGTGTGTGTTGCCTTTGTATACTTCCTCCTATGAGCTTTCTTTATTCCTGCTTCATCAAAGATTCTATAAGTTAGTTTTCAATTCGACTATGAACATATTCCCTTAAATGCTATTTTTTCTTATTCTATTTGACCGTCCATTTATTATTTTGCTTTAACCAAGTGCTCCTACTTTTTTCCATACCCCTATTATAGAACATCCTTTTTACTATAATCGACTAATCAAAGCTTCATGTTTTTTACTTTTATTTTCCTTCTAATGGACTAATTTAAAATCCTTTCTACTTGTGAGCATTTTATTATACTACTACTACCCCATAAATTACATAGATAATATTGCTTTTATTTACAAAATTATGGACTAAATACTATTTAAATAAGAAATAATCACAACAAATAACATGAAAGTAATAAATTTTCCACTATCACATAAGCATTGCAACAAATATGCCATACCTAAATTTATGAACTATTTTTTTTATTTTATTTTTATTCAATATTACTAATTAAATTATTTATTCAATAATAGTAATTAAAGGGATCACTATTAACTCTTTAAAAAACAAGAATTCTTTAATATTCCAAAAAAATTATAAATATTATTTAATCTAGAACTTGAAGTTTTCCATGTACGAGTATCTATATTTATGTTCAAATATTAAATAATAATCAATTAATTCATTGACTTACCTAGACAAAAAAATCATATATATAGATGTGCATCTAGGCCTAACAACTATAAAACAAAAATTACATACAAAATTACTATTTTGGTGAAAAATCATTATTAGTAAGAATAACATTTGTTTAAAAATTTAATTTGTGTTTAATTTTCCAAATATAATTTACTAAGACAAATTTTCTTCAAAAAATCATTCTTGTAAAATTATTAACTAAAATAAAAAAATTTTAAATGTTCTTATTGCCATTATTATATATTCAAACTTGATAAGGAAATAAGTTATTCATGTTTAATTGGTTAAGATTTCTATTCATAATGAAGTCTCAAGTAAAGAATATTGATGTCAAAATGCAAAGACCAATTTCCCGTTTTATGCAAATGGTTCTTAATCTCTTATGCATTGTGTTATCTTAAGATAATTAAATAATAATCAATCAATACATTGATTAAGCTAGACAAAAACATCAAAGATCAATTCCATCTTCGGTGTAAAATGGTTGTTAATTTTCCATGCATTGCCTTATTTTAAGATAATTAAATAATAATTAATCGATTTATTGATTAACCTCCACAAAAGCGTCATATATAGATGTACATTTACACCTAACAAATATTAAACTAAAATACATATAAAATTATTTCGTACTTTAATTTTTGGAGAGAAAGTATTATAATTAACAAAACTAATTATTTGAAAATCAAAATTGTATTTAATTTGCCAAATTTAATTTGTTAAGATTTTTTATTTTTATTTTTAAATAGCTTATATTATTAATTAAAATCATTTTAAAAGAAATAATGTTATTAAAGTTATTGATGATTAATTGCTTCAAATTACAATTAATATATACATTGTAAATAATGAAGATGGCTTGTAGTTTTATTTTTGATTCCCATAATCCTTTTCGAACTAAAAAAATTTAATACGGATACACAAAGATCAATTTACTGTTATATCCATATGCTTTTTAATCTCCCATGCATTGCATGTCACATAACAATAAAGAAGTGGACTATAACATGGGGTATAAAATGTTGTCCACTGCTCCAATCAAATGTAGAGATATAAAATAATGTCTTCACCAGATTTAAGTGCTTTATAATATCTTCAAGTTTCGTAAGTCAAATTCATATCTTTTAATGCACACATAGCTTTTGATCCATCCATCTAATTATGGAGAAAAATATTAAAACATGATTTCCAAATATCTTTGTTCAATGCAATATACTCGACAAATATTATCTGTGATAAACATCCTACAATAAACTAACCTCCACTACTACAACAAGTTTCATGTTTCTCTCCTATTGAATAGCCATTTGCAGTGGACCCCTATCAATTTATCGTTGCAAGCCTGTGCATGCGACTGCTAGTTTATTCAAGTTGTAGGAGCCCCATCATCAAACGTGGGGCTATTTAGGCTAGTTGCCATATAAAAACATAAAAGAATCACTCTAAATTGAGAAAACTTGAAAAACTCATACTAAATGTGGACTTCTCTTGCTTCAAAAAGCAATATAATACAATGGTAACTAGGATAGTGGAGAGACATGAGTAGGAACATGTAGAAAAAGCCCTCACCAAACCCTTAATAGAACCCCTCTTTTCCAACAAAGCCATAAGACCCCTTCTTTTCATAACTATACAAAAATCAAAAGTAATAATAAAATCTTAACAAATTGCTTAAATCTATCACAACATATATATATATATATATATATATATATATAAAAATCACCTCATACTCTATATAAAATATTCTTAAATATGTAACTTCACTTATAATTTTAAGCTCTCTTTTGTCAATTATTATTAAAGAAAAATCAAACAATACATATTGTATTTCAATTTAAAATCATACACCTTTTAAGTCCAAATATATTTTGGATCAACACAACTCATCAACAAAAAACCAAATGGAATACGTTTGTGGTTAAAATGTTAATTTTAATATATTGACACGCTATGAATCTGGCTACTAAATGAATGGTCAATGCTCCGAATCGAATACAGTATGGTTCTGACGTTAGCTGTTACGTCGTAACTCCTTTGTGAAGTTGTACGTATACATCAGTTGTCTAAGTTCAATGTATGTAAATCAGATATTTCCATACCTACCTCGTCTATGTTCAATGTATGTAAAATCTATATAACCATTCGTCCACCCCACAGCAGTTCTCGTCTGAGAGAGAGAGAAAACGAAGCAGTGCTACAGAAGAAATAAGAAATTAATAACAATGGGAGTGGAGACGGCTGAAAATAGCGGAGTTCTGAAATTGGAAGCAAGTTTTATTCACAGCGAAGAGCATCGTCCCAAGCGTTTCTCTGCTTCGTCTGACGACAATGTGAAAATCCCTGTGATAGACTTGGAAAAGAGCTCAGCGGTGGAGGTGGAAAACGCGTGCAGAGAGTGGGGTTTCTTCGTCCTCATCAACCACGGCTTCCCAGATCATCTTCTTCGTCGCCTCGAATCCGTCGTAGCTGATTTCTTCTCGTTGCCTCTAGAAGAAAAGAGACGAATATCGAGGGATGCTAAAAACCCCTTGGGCTACTTTCATACGGAGCTGACGAAAAATGTGAGGGATTGGAAAGAGGTGTTCGACTTTGTGCCACGAGAGGAAATTCAATTGCCCGCATCTGTTAACCCAGGTGACCTCGCAATAGACACCTTCACAAACCGCTGGCCGGATGGCTATCCAGATTTCAGGTTGCCATTCGCTTTCTGTTGCATTATTTAGTTATTTCTTTTTCAGTATTATAAGTAATAGTTCTCTTTTCGGCTTCGATAGTAATATAGTTGATTTTTGTTTTATGGGTAATTGTTATAGAGAAGCATGTCTGGCCTACGCGGAGGCTGCGAGGGAGTTATCGTTTAGGTTGCTACAATTAATAGCGCGGAGTCTTGGCTTACCTGACAACCGCCTAAATGAATATTTCGAAGATGATATAAGCAATGTTCGGCTTAATTCATACCCGGAATGCCCAGCCCCCGAACTGGCACTGGGCTTAGGCAGGCACAAGGACGGCAACGCCCTCACCCTTCTTTACCAAGATGATGTGGGTGGACTGGAGGTCAAGCGCAAAGACAATGGCCAGTGGCTGCCAATTAAACCGCTGCCGGGTTCCTTCATTGTCAATGTTGGAGACTGCGTACAGGTAATTGTTTCTTATATTTTCTTATACTTTATAAACTATTGCGGCAGTTAGGCTGTGATTAAATCTTAGTACATGCTTTCAATTCGTCCAACCTAAATAATAGGTTTCATTCGAACCTGTGCCATGCTTCATAAATCCTTTGGCCATTTACAGAGCTTTAATATAAGTCATGGGCCTGCGTGCAGGTAATTGTTGCCTGCAACATATAACACTATACTGATTCTTTGAATGGTATTGCAGGTGTGGAGCAATGACAGGTACGAGAGCGTAGAGCACAGAGTGGCAGTGAATGATAGCCGAAGACGCCTCTCCGTTCCATTTTTCTTGAATCCTTCGCACTATGTGAATGTGAAGCCTCTGGAGGAGTTGGTTAGTGAAGAGAATCCTCCCAAGTACAGAGAATACAATTGGGGAAAGTTTTATAGGCGGAGGAAGGATGGCAATTTTAAAAATTTGGGGGTTGAGAATCTACAAATATATCACTATAGAATCTGACTGGTGTGAGATTGGCTACTGAAGATTAAATTCTCTTAGATGGATAGTTTTTTTAAGCGATAGAATGAAATCTCTGCTATGCATAAGTCATGGTGTATAGAAAGATACTATTATATATGTATTTACAAGCTGATTCATAGTTGTAATGCCCTCTTTTAAAATCTAAAATCTGTTGATGTTGATTTGAATTCTTTCTGAAGGTTTGAAATGTTGCGTTAAGTAGGAAATTCAAATTATTATGATCTTTGTGTGTCTTGAGATTTCGTTTTATATGGGAATTACTTGCAAAGCCTTTATATGTTTAAATCACAAGCTTTATGGATAGAAATAAGTTTATATTAATTATGAGAAATTTTGAAAATGAGGTCAATTTTTTTTTTTTTTTTTTGGAACTTCTATGTTTTGGAGCTGGGAAGGCTGGTAGGGAGCAGGTTTTGACATTTTCGTTATGTTTTATTTTTTATATAAAAATAAAATTGTAATTTAGTTAATTTCATAAAAATCTTTTAACAACATGAGATGTAACATAAAATTTATTGTCTTTTATTTTCTATCATATAATACTTCTGATTTCTTCTAATTTATTTTTTTCTCTTACTTTCATTTCAACTTTTTCAATCACTTTTTCTAAAATTCTATTGTTTATTTTACTAAATGATTTTAAGTAAATAATTAAAATTCAATATATAATAGAATTTTGATATTAATTTTGTTGGAATATATATAACATAAAAATTATATGCATTAGTCATCATTATTTCTCACTTTCCTATTAAAAAATTCAAAATAAATTATTCTATCAAATTCATAAAATGACATTATTTAGATAGACAATTATATAAGATTAAACATTATTTTAAAACTATTTAAATTGTCATAAAATAGACACTATCATATGAAAAAAATAAACACTATCATATGATTAAAAATTTAATTTGTTAATTGATATATTTAAACAAAAATGAAAAATCATCTTAAATTTATTTAAAACATTTGATTTTTAAAAAAATTAAAATTATTTAATATAGATCTATCATAAATGAATATAAATTTTATTATAAAAAATTATCATAACAAAATAACAAAACATTCTAATAATAAATAAAAAAACTTAAATTTAACTTCTAACTAATTTTAATTAAAAATTTAACAATCTAACTCACTATATGTAACGTGAGCTATATACTTGGATCTAGCAGAAGTGGAAGAAATAAAGCACAATAGATTTTAATAACATACGGTATAATAATTTTTTATCTATTAACTCAAATATAATATTGAATAGGGCAATGGACCTTTGGAATGGCCGGAAATAAATCCATTACACTCTTATTGTATAGCTAAAATTTTATTTAAGGAAAACGGTACTAGAGACACTGTCTAAAGCAACACCTCCATTATACATTACACCCCTTTAAACATAATTAATATGTAATATGTATGCGAAAGTTGAGTGCTGATAATATATCTTGTCCTAGCAAAGGAAAACACATAATAATAGTCGCGTTCCATTTTTAAGGGATCTTGAAAAAAACGAAACAATAAGCTTAAGCAGATCTTATATGATTTAACAATCTAAATAAATAATATAATGAGTTCATCAGGGATCAAGTCTTGCTGATTGCAAAGATTTCAACATTGAAAAAGGGATGAGGTGGGGATCGTGCCTGGGCCGAATTTGACGGAATGGATACCCCTCAGTCCTTGGCTCTTAGTCGAAGAGGTTCAACCCAAGAAAAAATTTGTGAATGACCTCCATCAAAAAAATAAAAAATAAACAACATAATTAGAAAGATATGGATAAGGTAGACGACTACGTGGAGCAATTAATGTTTTTACTACTAACATAGCTAAGTCGAATGCCACAGTCAGGAGCAAGGCTGGCCACAGCTTTGTCGTTGAGTTTTAGATTAGTGGCTGAGCTCTTTAAACACTGGCAAATCTGCCGTCTGTCCTGTTGAGTGGCTCCCTGCTTATACAGTTTGCGGACACCTTGACAGCATGGATCATTTAGCGTTGGCGAGGAACTTCCGTTTCTGAGAAAGTTAGAGCAGGGAGTGAGATATCCAGAAGCTGTGTTACAGTCAGGTGCTGCTATTGCTACCCATGAAACGTCCCACATCAACAAAAACATGACCACCATGGTAATCACACTATTCCACTGCTTTGGACTGCTCATGTTTCTTCTTCTTACAAAAGCCAAAAGAACAAGGAACTTTTTGTGGGACAAGCAAAGATCAGCCAAGCACAGCGCTAATCTAGCTGAGAGACAGATAAGATGAAGATGATATGCGAGTGTATCGTATTTATCTAAGCGGAAGGTGATGCACAAAAAGTTAAAGGAGCTTATAACTTGTGTGATAGTGTACATGCTTGCTTTGCCATTCCTTCCCGACGGCTTTGGGCACTCACACTTTTGGTGCCAATGGGAGTATAATCAATCTAAGTATTTTACTTGTTGCATTCATAGTAGCATAACAAACATGCTGATGATTCTGCATAACTAAAAATTCTTTTAAGTACTCGGGCGAGGATTGTTACTTGGAAGCAAGACTGTAGATTGCAGAAAGCTTTCATATTAAATCATATTGTTACCAGGATTTTATGGGGTATTCTAAATCAACTGAGTGGTTTTGTTCTAACAAGAGATTTTCATCGCTAAGGATAAGATTCAAACCCTTCCCTAACAGTGGGAAGGGAGCCACACATTTGATTCTATTGACATTAATATGTAATGCTGTTAACAATCACCAAAATCATGTTAAAAATTAAATTAGATTTTTAATACTTTTTATAATTTAAAATTTACATTACATTTTTTTCTAATTAATTATAATAATTTTTTTTAAAATAATTGTAATGTTTCTGATTAAAAAGTAAATAAAGAAATCTTCCGTTGATTATAGGACACTTAGTTAAAATGATCATTGCTGCAAATGAACAATTCAAGAGAGCTGCAGCCATTAACCATCAGAAGCTGAGGATTTTGATTTTATGGACAAGTTAGAAATGCACAAAGGAAAGTAACTTGTCTTATCATGGTCATCTTAGAATTGTTGTTAAGATAATAATAAATAGTTGAAATTGTTGAATTTAATTGATCAAAGTAATGAATTTGTTTAAACCTTTATAAATATATATAATATGAAATTTTAGTTTGTGATTTTTTATCTTCCATAACTAACTCTTTTAAATAAGTGAATTGTCATGATATCTTTCAATACATGTAAATGATTATATTTTTTTAAGTAAAATAATTAACTTTAATATATTTAATTAAAAATATTCATATGAATTTTTAAGTATTACTTTAGTTATTCCATGTTATGTTATTGCATGCACTCAGACATAGGTGGGCTTATCTATCACACACTAAGCTTTGAATGTTTAGTGGAATATATGGGCCCCACTTAACCTTCCTGTTTCCCGTTCTGTTTTTCATTGCATTCTTCTAACTCTTCATGGTGGCAATCACAAAGACGGTTAAGTTTGAATTTCAAATTTGGATCTAATCTCCCACTCAAAACAAAGTCCTTGTACTTATGCCTGCGCGTTCCCACTTCTATCAAAGCATTTGGGTGATATCTGGGCTAGTGGAGCTGGTGGCGGGGCATTCAACATGGCCATCATTGAATTCATTTATGTGCAAACACAGTACGAGTGCGACAAAGAACTCTCCAACCTCAAGAGACAAAAGCAAGTGAAGAAAGCGACTAAGAGAACCAAACATGCGAGCTATACAGGTGTGCCCTTTTCAGGTAGAGGTTTTGCAAGCTACCAAATTGTTGCTAGGAGTGCCTGCAGGGCAGCATTTTCTTTTGTTCTGGTTGCTAGTGGTGGAATCATTAGAGGAGATGATGAATTATTAATGCCTGGAACGACTTCCATATACAGACAAGGGGAGGAAGAAACTGCAGTTCCTAGCGAGGGAAAGGCTGTCATATTGGGGAAAGCAACTACCCTTCCAATTGAGGATCTTAAAGACTATTTGACAGTGCTTCTATGCAGGATCCTGCACAAGTTCTCTGTGTTTGCCTTGATTTAAATCTCTCTATCTCTGCATATAATTGCTTGGGCTACTAAAGCATACAGAAGAGTAAACAGTTAATGCCTACAATCAACGATCCCAAAATTACAAATGCAAAAGATGGATTAAATCAATGAGACGAATTCCAGGTTCTGATAGAAGCCAACTGTATTAGCACTCACCACTAGCTATAGTGGCCTGCTGGTAGTCTGCATAATAATTCATATTGTTGAGATGTGAAGCCCAACAGTCACATGACTGTTGCTATTCTCCAGTCTCTTTGTATCCAAAGAGCTTTGTATAATTACATGTATACAGACCATATATCAAATAACGGATAATACAATCGTTCTCTGCTTTCTTGGTGGATGTAGCCATTTATGGTGAACCACGTTAAAACTCATGTTATGTTGTTTTGCTGTGTGTGTTTTACTTTTGTTTTATTTCTTTTATCTGCTCATTTGTATTCACAATTGGTATCAAAGCTTGGTGAGGTTGAGTAGAGATGGAAGAATATGATGAAACTGATTTTGTCATTAAAGAATTTCTTGGTAGTTTGGATTCAGCTGAAGAAGAGGGTTTGAAGCAATCACCGATTGAAGGAGAGACTGAATTTGTTATGGAAGATTTCATAGACATGTTGGAATCTGGTAGTGATCGCAACAGAGGAATTATTGGGGCTCTCGAGTACTAGTTTGAGGATACAATGCCTTAGGTAGATCTTTGGGCGACACGGAAGAAGAAAGTGTCATTTGCAGAGACTGTTGATATTTTTTATTATGAGGAGTATGACAATTTGAAGAAGCGCAATAAATGTAGAAGAAGGCAGCAATCCAAAAGGAGAAAGAAAGCAAGAGAGGAAGAAGGGGTAGAGGAACCAGATGAAGGAAGGTCTAAAAGTGCTCTATAGATTTTTTTGGAGGAGAATGAATCCCCATGTGATGGGGAAGTATCATGGGCTCCAAAAGAAAATCCCATATCGGACGTTGGATATGTTTTTGCTGTAGAGGAGTTGCCTAGGCCCACGGTGCTGATGGGTAAGGCACATTCTGATAAGCTTCTTGTTACATACCCTAGGTGTGAGCATCCCAAACTCTCAGAGCTTTTGGAGGAAAGCATTTTTGATGCGGTAATGGAACATAGGGATTTGAAGATTGTGTTGGAAGCTGAAACAACGGCCACAAGAGAAAATTGACAGAGACGTGCGCCAGTCAAGAGTCTATGGAAGAGGGGCAGGCAACTCTGCTTAAATCATGGCAAGAGGAGCCCACCATCGGCCTAGCTGCAGGTAGAGATCAGTATGAGGAATGGGATGAACTATATGGAGAAGTTCCTGAGGTTGATCTCAGAGTGGGTGAAACAATTGTGCCCCTAGCTGAAGAAGATTAGCATGATTCTCTAAGTTCTCACATGGCAGAAATTGGACTAGTCAGAAATTTCGACTGGAGTAATATGTTGGACGATTTCTGTGACTTTGGGACTCCTGTGTTGGAGGATTTCCAGGACATTGAATAGGGTGAGGAGAATGAGAAGAACAAGGCGGAGGAAAGTTTTGGCGCCCCTCCTTATTCTCATGTGCAACCACCAAATACTTGTGCGCAACATATAGCGCTGGCCACAAGTAATATGCAGCCTGGCATAAGTGTTAAGTAGCCTTCTAGTCATGATCATTTATCGTCTTTAATTGTTCATTCACTTCCTTTCGGTAATGAGCCTCCATCAAATTCATCCTTGCCTCCTGTCACAACTAATAAGTAGCCTATGCGTACTGCCATACTGCCTTTAGAACATAATGATGGTATTTTCAATTCACTTCCATAGGGAGGTGCCCTTGTAGATCAGAGCATGCGTGAAGAATTGATGTATGAATGGTACATGCAACTAATAGTCTCCTGTTGTTCCACACCCGGGGTCAAGCTGCAGAGCATTTACAGCGGGAGTTACAAACTCGGGTTCTCGATGACTACGAAAATGTGAAGCTAGGAGATCTGTATGCGGAAGAGGAAAGAGACGTAATTGTGGAGCAGTTTTTTAAATTGAAAATAGAGGCACTTGTCGATGCAAGAGGTGTTGGATGTCAAGTTCTAGAGGAATATGGATAGAAAATGGAAGGTTCAGCCAGTATGGGGAAAGAACTTGATAAAAATCCTGAAGATAAATATCAAGACAAGGGGGAAATATGGCGATTGTACCAGTGTATACAAGAATCAGCAAAAATACAAACATACAACTGTGGAGCATAGATCCCCTAGAGCACAGGTCGAAGCTTTGTCAGTTGGGCCTCAGCTATGGGATTGTTATATCTATGAGAATGATGGCGTTGTTGACCATAATTTTAATGGATGAAAGAGGCAAAAAATTTCTCAAAATGGATTTTGAACTGGAACACCATCGCATTGACAGGGCTAAGATAGAAGAGTGTGGATTTATGAGTGAGTTTGTACCTGTAAAAGTAGTAAGAGAAGGTGTTCGGCTATTATATTTTATTGAGTCTGACAGAACCTGGAGAAGGTTAATCTGATGTGTTCGTGAACAATACTTGGTGAAGTTGAAAACTTCCAGCCTAACTGTGATGTGAAGATAAGATTGGAAATACAGGGATGACACAGTGTATGGCTATGCCGGTTGGACTTCACGAGGGAGATTGTTGAGATGTGAAGCCCAACAGTCACATGACTATTTCTATTCTCCAGTCTCTTCGTATCTGAAGAGCTTTGTATAAATACATGTATACAGACCACGCATCAAATAACGGATAATACAATCATTTTCTGCTTTCCTGGTGGATGTAGCCATTTATGGTGAACCACTTTAAAACTAGTGTTATGTTGTTTTGTTGTGTGTGTTTTACTTTCTTTTTTTTCCTTTATCTGCTCATTTGTATTCACACATATTACAGTATGTAATGATTTTTTTTTTAATGAACTATTACATTATGTTTTTTTTGGTCTTGTCAAGTATCCTCGAGTCAGAGAGAATTGAACCCAAGACCGAAGACTTAGACCAACTCCTCTAACCTGTAAGGAAACAAACTATTACATTATTAAAAATAAATTTTAACCATAATAATTCCTTATAAATAATTACAATAGAAACTTAAATAAATAATTTTTAATTCTATAATTTTATTTTTAATTTTATTTAAATATTGTAAATTCATAGTTTAAAATATTTATTCATAATTTGGTTAATGAATATATTATAATCAATTCACCTTCTTTTTAAAAGGATTATAAATATTTTTTATAATAGTATATAAATCAATTTAATTAAATTTGTAATTATTAAAAAAAATCATTAATTTAAATTAAATAAAATTAAAAATAAACATAAACATAAAGAAATATCAAAATTTAATCCTAATTTATTCAGTAAATATTTTGATGAAAATTTAGGTTATCAATAAAATTTATAATTTTGTTTGAGTTTCATCTATTTAAAATCTTATGAGAAAGTTGTGACTAAAAGTTTTTTTAGGTAATACATGTTTCTTTATAGTAAGGTCAAAATGTTACAAAAGTTAAAGGAAAATATATTTTTGGTAAGTTCAATTTAAGTTAATTAAACAAATGCATTAAAACAAAATATAAATTGATTTAGAGTAAGTTAATGATAATTAGGTGTGATAAAATTAAATAATTATTATTATTTAGATAAATAAATTATATATTAGGGATTTGTTTACATGTAATTGTGGATCATTGATTCATTAGAATAAAATGTTAGTGTTCAATCACCCCACCAATACAAAAGATTCCATTTAGTTATAGGTGGTTTCCAACAAGAATTATATCATCAAAATAGAATAAGGTTCATAGGAAAGACATGAGGACTTAACAATTTCAATCAAGTTAACATAAACGGTGGAATTGAATCTCAACCAAAGCATAAAGACTAAGTAATTATCACAAACGAAAGGAACAAGGTACAAGGGTGTCAATGATATAGCTAAATGAAGGCATAAGATAGGCTTAACTTATGGTGTATTGAATCAATTATAAACACAAAGGGCACTAAAGTAGTACACAAATCCACAAGAAAGATTATTACAAGAATGATCACATCAATACACTCATTATCACCCTATCCTTTAGAATAATGTACAACTAGTATTGTGACTCTAGAAGTAGTTAGTGACCATTACTATAAATATCACAACAAACTTTAGATGCCATCATATTCTTTCATCCCTACGTTCTTTTGAGAGATTCATATCATTTTCCTTAATCAAGACCTTTTGTTTCTCATATGTATGGTGCAATTAGTAGCCAAAAAAAATGAATGTCTAGAAATCCTACTATTAAAATAGACTAATGCATATTTTTGGGAAATGAGTAGTCATTCAAATGTAGATATCAATGTTCCAAGTGAATGAAGTGATTATGTTTAAAACTGAATGTCGATATAAGGGAATATGAATGTCCACTTACAACACTTAATTCTGCATGAAGACTCTAATAGGCTTCTAGGGATATCTTTTATCAATTTATGGGTGGTAATGTTTCAACATGATATTTGCAAGGAAATAAATTAGGGACCTTCTAAATTAAAATCTCATATAGAATCACTTTTTTGACTTTCAAAAATTTAGTGAATTGGGATGGGGAAATTTATTTTAGCCTAATTAAGTTCCACATAAAAACTTCACATGCAATTGAGTGTGAAAGTTTTATAGTTTGACCAACTTCCAATAAGAGTTTTCAAAAATTTAATAATGTTGGGATGTAGAAAAATGATAGTCTTTTAAATGTCAAGTGATGCCATGTATAGTTGGAGCCTAGTTTTCTACAAATTCATCTTCAATAGATCCTTAGTTATTTTTCTCTTTGAAAAAAATAGAGTGCATTGGGAATGTGAAGTTGAAGTTAATGTCAAGTTTACTTGGATGTGGAATCTCTATAATTCTCATTATGAGACATGTTGAAGTCCTTTTTATTGGTATGCCATGACATTGGGACATCATGTAAGTAGAACCATTAAGTATATAGTTTTAAAATGAACTTTCATAATCCTCATTGTGCCTTTCTAATAAAGGTTATATAACTACTCAAAATTATTGAAAGAAAACTTATCAAGCCCCTTGGATTGGTTAGGGAATATATGGTGGCCCTCAATAAAATCTTCTAACAAACACTTTTTAGTCCTTTTGAATTAGTTATAAAGAAAGTATTAGGTTTTGATGATGGGTTTAAAACTTCATGTTCAGAGCTAATTGGATTTTTGAATGATTATTTAACAATTAGAAGTTCTTATTAATTCAAAACTTACTTTAGAAATATAGAGCATTTGAGATTGGCTAGTAACATGACATCAATGTTATTTTTCTCATCATAGTTCTAAACTCAAGGTTATTATTAGAACCTCAGTCTAGGTGGTAGATATGTCTCAACATCTAGTGTTGGTTTTGAAACCAGGTCCCTAGATTGAGACCAATGAATAAAACATGTGCTTGTATGAATTTAAATGCTTAGTAAGTTCATTAAATAGCTAATGAGCATGATTTTAAAATTAAAATGGAGATTTATTTATAAAATTGAATGCAAATGGACATGAAGAATCCTTTTAAATACACTCCTTTTAACCAAACATCATACCACAAATTTAAAAACTCATTTTATGATAAAGCATGGATAACCAAATTTAACAAATTACTTATGATAATATGCTACATTTTGGAATAAATATTCCATTAAAAGTAAACCTTTGGTAATTGATTTCAAGTAAAAGAACCTTTGGATAATTAGGAAAAAATAATTGACTTTGTCAAAAAACCTAAAACAAGACAAAGCTAGATAGAAAATAGGGGTTTTCATTTTGTTAGAAGAGAAAAAAGGGGTGTGTTATTTTTTAGTTTCCTTCATTGTAACTTCCTCTAATTTAGTGGAAATTTGTTAATAATTATAGAAGGTAAGCATGTTTGAATGTTCTAATCAAATAATTGAAACATTACAAATTGTAAAGCAATGTTGAAGGGCACATAATACACTAAGAGGGGGTGAATCAATATATCAAATCTACTTAAAAAATTTAATTCAACATGAATTTTACCATTAGTCACTTATCCAAACACGAATCAAAGCAACTTAATTTACACATATGTTTTCCCTCATTACTACTATAAACACCGAAATTTGCAAATTTCTTCAAACAATGACCACCATTAGATTGTTAGCCAGTTTGAAAACAACAAATCCAACATTCCAATGAAATATTCACTCATGCTACCTATGAAAACAAGGAAAATAGATCCAAAAAACAATTGAAAGCATAAAAAAAAAGAGAAAACTCTATTCCATAGTGGATTGGTGCTCCTTGATGTGAAAAGAGAGCCCTTTCCCAATCCCTGATAAGAAAAAGATGCCAAGATGCAAGTGCTGATAATGCCAATACTTCTATTATTTCTCAAGTTGTGTTGTTGTTGTTCAATTGTTGTTGAAATTATTTGCATTTATAGATTCAAGGTTGGAAGTGTGGATGCTAAATCTGCACATGGCTTGCATAGACTACCATCCTCATAGAACACCATATAACATTCTTCCAAACAATTAATAAAACTAAATCAAACATGCAAAGAAGACATAAAATACAACCTATTCTATGGTGGATTGGTGCCCTTTGGATGTGTAAAAGATCCCTTTCCCAACCCTTTTCCAAGCTAATAAGATAGACAATGAGATGCTATGAGCTAAAGTTGCCTATTGTGTAGATGCTTTCAAATGTGGATGTTGAAATGAGAGAAAATGCATTGCATTTATAGGAGAAGTTGAGAGAGGAGAAGCCAAGATTAGAAAATGTGGGACTAAATCCCATCCAATAGGAGAGAGCCACTTGTCATAATGGGATTGGCCTATGCTTGTGCAAGTTTTGGCCAATGTGCCCATTCAAATTTGAAAATGGCCATAAATGCATGTAGTTGAGGGTTTTTGGGGGGGAATTATGTTTGTCCAAAAAGTAAAACATGAGAGTTAATAAGGGAATATTCCTTGGGAATATGCCCTTGTGAGGGAAAATAGGTCTTTTTAATAAATCAATTAAAGTGATTTATTGTGCAAGTGGATGAATCTAGAGGATTCATGTAATTAGGATTAAATTAATCATGATTTGGTTAATCTAATAGGATTTTAAGTGATATGAAACTTGATTTAAATTTTTGTATTTCTTTTAAATCAAATGAGAGGAAATGGATATGGAGTGATTTAATTAAATCAAGAACTATAGGAGATAATTAAATAATTGGATTTATTTAATTAAAGAGGTAAGCTTAGTGAATTAATTAAATTGGTCTATTTAATTAATAGAAAAAATAACACTAGATGCAGTGTGATTAAATGCATGCGTATATTTTGCATGTCTACATGTTGCCCCTCTTTGAAGCAATGTACTTGTTGCATTGGTTCAAAGAATGATGCCACTGACATCAAAATTAAAAAAATTCATGAAAAATAAGTACGTTAGTACATTGGCCCCTCGAGAGATCGAGCGAAAAGACTGAGGTGGATCTCATGACAAAGAGGTTTAAAATGAATGTATGGATGGTTAGACTATATGATCTACATGATAATGACGATGCAAATGAGATGTTTGAAAGATGCTTAGGATAACAAATTTATATTATCCTAAACAACTTAAATGATTATATAAATGAGATGTGAGGTGGATGATGTTGTGCTATGATGACATGGAATGATTACGAAAGATGCAAGATGGATGCAGGATGGATGCATTGTTAGCGCGAAAGAGGATAGAAGAATGAGAGGGATCAACCCTTAAATTCAAGAAGATGAAGAATTCCAACAAGTCCCCTAGTCATTGAGACTTTATTGGATATGATGATGAATGATGATGACGTATTGCTTATCCAAGGATGGGAAAAGAGAATACCTTTCTTTATGTTTGATAACACATATAGGTGTGATGCATCAAGGTATTAAGAACTAGGATGGTGTGGCGCCTAGTGTGATGGAATTTGACTCGTCAAACAGATAGGAGTACTCTTGTTCACACTTGACAAACATAACCTTATTCAGAATGCAGTTCAGATATTCTAGACATCTCAGGCTAAAACATAAAAAGGCAAGCCTTCTTATGTGGTCAACAAGATACCTAAAACATCCTTCCTACAAACAAAACAAAGTATGCATGATGAAGTTATTTTACAAGAATATCCAATAAGCACAACAGATAAAAAGATAATGATCATTGCCCCATTCCTTTCTTTCTAAACCTATTTTGTTTAGGCATCATCGAGAGGTCCTTGGAATGAGCACAAAATAAGATAAGTCAATAAAAGACCAAATAGAGAAAACCAAACAAGCTAATGTTCTTTGTACCGCTAGCCAAGACTAACTACTGTGGGGTACCTGATGCTTATGTCCATCGTAGGAAAGCTTCATCCTAGGACATGTTGTGATCAAGGTTTTCATGGGACTGATTTGGGTGATAAGTTATTGATATTCTGAGTTGACCAACTTGTTGACTCACTGATTTAGACTTGAGACTTTAATGATTAGGTGTTCACTTTTGAACCTGCTAGACTTTCTTCTGATTGCCTCACCAAAGGGTGAAAGTGACAATTGTTTTATTATGAGTTCTAAAAATCATGGGTGAAAGCGAGATGAAATGGATGGAACATTTTGAGGCTGTTTTTGGTATTTTCATATTTTTCAATGTTTTTGGTATTTTCAAGATTTACGATGAATAGACTAACTTAAAGACCTATCCTAGGGGTCTCGGGAGCTGATCCATAAATTAGCCTTGCCTACGTTACACACAAAGAGACCACGTAGTTCGATTGACAATAAACTTGACTTAATGAAAAGATAGATGGGCAAACGGATTGCCATTGCGATAGATGCCTAAGGACTGACCTAAATGTAAAAATAGATGGGCAAATCAATTACCAATGCGATGGATGCCTAAGGACTGACCCTAATTATCTCGGGGGCTGATCCATAGATTAGCCTTGCCTACGATCAAGCTTAGAAACAATGTAGTTCGACAAGGTGAAAGACTTACAAGACTTTAATGATGAATTTTTTTTGAAGATTTTATGATATTTCGACATGTTTTGGGATTTTTGATAATTTTGGATGCTTTTGGATTTTTGATGAATTTGAAGAAGATTACGAGAATATACACGAATCTGATCTGATGTATGTGAAAACCTACCCACAGTGTGGTGTGATAGACTACTTTGATAAAGGCAGGACAAACTGACCTTAGGAATACGCCAAGTAGTACCATGGCAGAATATGATATGGACACCAACTCAGGCTATGGTATGGTTGCGCGTGAATGGGTGGATAGATGGGTGAGTCACGCAGATCCTAGTGGATGGGCAGTGCTTTATTTACACTTGGCACCTATTTGCCAAGTTTTCACCAAGGTACTTGTCCAAAGCACCACCGAAGTGGTTTTCACTAGAGGACGAATTTTTTCTCTTTACTATTTTCAATCATTTTTTTGATTTTTTTTTTTTTTTGATTTTTGCATTTTTTTATTTTTTGGTTGTTGCCAAGACGCCTATTTGCCAGGTTTTCGTCAAGGTGACCATTTTTTCAGGACTTTTTCCAATTGTTTTTGTATTTTTTGGTTTCATACCTTGCAAGTTTTTAGGCATAAAACTTTTTGAGGTGCGAACTATTCATGGGCTCCTGTAAAGGTTGGCCATCCGGTGTTGACAACTGATATGCCCCTGATTTGTAGCTTCTGATGATGATGAACGGTCCCAGCTAGTTGGGCTCAAACTATCCTTTTGTATCTGGGTTTGGCAAATTCTTTTGGTTTTCTTTTAGCACAAGGTCACCAAATTGGAAAGTGCATTGTCTAATCTTCTTGTTATAGCTTCATTTCAGGTGATTTTGGTACACTTGTAGATGATTTAGGGCATCCATGAGTCGTTCATCTAGTAACTCTAGCTCATTCAATCTTGTAACCCTATATTCCTCATCTGTGATGAGGTTTTGCAAAGATATCCTCAGTGACGGAAGCTCGATCTCGATGGGGAGTATGGCTTCTGATCTGTAGACCAGGGAGAATGGGGTGGCACCTGTTGGCGTGCGGATGCTTGTGCAGTAGGCCCATAAGGCGGGATTTAGCTGCAGATGCTAGTCATGACCAAAGTCATTGACTATTTTCTTGAGGATTTTTAGAATGGTTTTATTAGTAGCCTCTTCTTGGCCATTGCCTTGTGGATAGTATGGGGTGGAAAAGTGGTGTTAGATTTTGAATTTTTCACACAAATCACAAACATCCTGATTTTTTAAGGATGTCCCATTATCAGAGATAATGGATTGGGGAACACCATATTGAGAAATGAGGTAGTGTTGGATGAACTTGGATATTTGTTTTCCCGTGATGTAGGTCATGGGAATTGCTTCGACCCACTTTATGAAATATTCAATGGCAGTGATAATGAATTTGTGGTCATTGGATGAGGTAGGAGAGATTTTACCAATGAGATCAAGCCCCCACTGTGAAAAGGGTCAAGGTGTAAAATGGGATGCAGTTCTTGAGCTGGTGCATGAATAAGGTCTCCATGCTGTTGGCATTGCATGCATCTTCTAACAAAGTCATGTGCCTCTCTTTCCATTGTCGGCCAGTAGTACCCTATTCTCAGCAACTTCTTAGCCAAGGTCATACCACTCAAGTGCGAACCGCATGTGCCATTGTGTACCTCAGTTAGAGCAGTCATGGCCTCCTCAGGTTTTAAACAATGTAGCAAGGTTCCATCGATACTTCTGCAGAAGAGGGTATCTCCTAGGATGACGAATCGTGAAGACCTTTTGAAAAAAAATGCGTTTCAGGTTCGAGGTAATGTCAGTTGGGAGGATTCCTAATCTTAGGTAGGTGTATATGTCATGGTACCAAAGATCACCGGGACCAACAAGTTCACACGCGTATTCTAACTCCGGTACCTCGAATGTGGGTACGAGAAGCTGTTCTATGAGGAATTCTTGTTTCGAGATGTTGCGAGGAATGTCTAGCAAGGATCCAATTGTTTCTATTGCATCGGCTGCTCTGTTGTTTGTCCTTGGTATCTGCTCAAAGGTGATGTCGATGAATGATTCCTTGAGGCTATCTACCACCTTTTTGTATGGTGTGAGCTTATCATCCTTAGTCTGGTATTCACCCTTGACTTGGTTGATGATAAGATGTGAGTCCCCATAGACCGTTAATGCCATGATTCACCACTGTGCTGTAATGTTGAGGCCTATGGTTAAGGCCTCGTATTCTGCAATATTGTTAGTATAGGGGAATGCCAGTTTATATGATCTGGGTATACAGTCTCCTTGCGGGGTGATGAAGAACACATCGGCTCTTGATCCATGTTGCATGTGGGAGCCATCAAAGTACAATTTCCAGTGGTCGGTAGCACCGAGGTTGAAAAGGGACTCATCTGGGAATTCTAATATGAGCAGGTTGTCTATGTAGAGGGGAGCTTCTACTAGCTGGTCCACAATAACTTGTCCTTTGATCGCCTTTCACTCAACATACTCAATATCATTTTCAAATGGTATCATTACCCATTTAGCCATTCTGCTTGTGAGCATTGCTTTTGACAATAGATATTTCAGGGGGTCCATCTTGGCAATCAGCTTGATTTGATGAGCTAGCATGTAGTGTCTGAATTTTTGGGCTGCAAATACCAGTGCCATGCAAGCCTTTTCTATTGATGTGTAATTGAGTTCATGCCCCACCATTGTTCTACTGATATAGTAAATCACCCACTTGGTTCCCTTTTCATCATGTTGGGCTAAAAGGGCACCAAGGGCGACTGTTGTAGTTGAGATATATAGAATCAATGGTTTCCCTACAATCGGTGGCATCAACACAGGTGGTGTAAGTAGGTATTCCTTTATTTTGTTGAATGCTTGTTCGCACTTGTCATCCCATCTGAACGCTACTCCCTTGTGGAGCAAATGTGAATAGGCAATCTATTTATCTGCTAGTTGTGCTATGAATCTCCGGATGGACTGGAGTCTACCTTGTAATCCTTTGAGTTGCTTTAGTGTTCTTGGTGCTCCCATATCAAGGATTGCTTTTACCTTTGCGGGATCCACTTCTATCCCTCTCATTGAAACTATGTACCCCAGCAACTTTCCCGATTGTACCCCAAAGACACACTTCTTTGGGTTGAGTTTGACCTTGTATTGTTCTAGTTTATCAAAGATTGCACTTAGAGTTGCTATGTGATCCTGCCTTTTCTTTGATTTATCCAATATGTCATCCACATAATCTTTGACTGTTTTGTGGATCATTTCGTTGAAGATCAATGCCATGGCTCTTTGGTATGTAGCTCCTACATTTTTCAACCCAAACAGCATCACATTCTAGTAGTAGGTGCCCCAAGGATATGTAAAGGTTGTCTTATGTTGGTCTTCCTTTGCTATCATTATCTGATTGTACCCCGAGAAGCCATCCATTAGGGATAGCATCTCATGTCTGGTCGTCATATCCACTATCATGTCAATGTTGGGTAGTGGAAAATCATCCTTAGGACATGCTTTGTTTAGGTCTCTGAAATCTATGCAGATGTGGATGCCCCCTTTTGGTTTTGAGATAGGTACAAGATTTGATACCCATTCTGGATAGTCAATCGGGCGTATGAAGCCAACATCCAAAAATTTCTGTAGCTCAATTTTGACAAGCAAGGCTATTTGTGGGTGCATCTTCCTTAGCTTTTGTTTGACTGGTTTTGCTCTAGGGTAAATAGCCAAATGATGAACCACCACCTTAGGATCCAGACCTGGCATGTTAGCATAGGTCCATGCAAAATTTAACTTTCTTTCTTTTAGGAATGCTGCCAATAGTTCCTATTCTTCTACCAAGAGAGACTTTGCGTAGAAGGTGATTTGTGGTTCTAATTCTGTTCCTAAGTTTACCGGGTTGCACTGTTCTGCCAATACTGCTGATTTCTCCTGATGTAGAGCAATAGGGGGGAGATTGAATCCTTCATCCTTCGATGCCTCAGAGAGGTTTTTACCATTGGATGCATCCTTTATTTTTACTATTCTATGGTTAGAGAGTGCCACATTGTGGTTTTCACTCAATAACTCTAAGCTTCGTGTCGATATTTTTCTTTTGTGACTGAAGGACTCAATCGTCTCCCCATTATATGCTTGGGTGTCCAATGTGATGTCAAAACCTACCTTATGATCCCCACACGGAACTAAATCCCTTAGTCCCATGAATTCCAAGAGAGCCTCATTATTTTCAAATGAGTCTAGAATCAGTGGTCCACGTTGGTCATGATCGATGAGTTGAGGGTGTGCTAAGGTGATTTGGTGGGTTTGTTGGCTTGACTCAGTGGGTGAGACACTAATCATAAGTAAGGTGGAATCCTCAAAGAGCATGGGTAGTCCTGCTATGGTGTCATCATCGTCACTACTAGCGCAAATATCAGTGACATCAAAGGTGAAATTGTCTAGTGGGATGCCTAGGCAGACGGGTGGTCTAAGGGTAGTTGATGTTTCCTGAGGAGAGGACCTGACTGCCCTACTGGGAGTACCTCTTCCACATATGGTTATACTCGGAGGAGTACATCCAAGGCCAAGGCTCCACATTCTTCTTTCTACAATGATGGGCTCCAGCCATCCATCACTGTTCCTTCCAAGGCTTTCGTTCCTGTTATAGCCCATACCAAACATCATTTGTAACCCTCTGTTAGTTTCCTCCATGGGTAGGGTGGGGGTGGGACTTTCATCTTGATATAATGTGTTCGAGATGTCTCCCTCATCCACATTTTCTCGACTAAGATCCCCCCAACGGCGGAATCCAGAAGGTTCTACCCTTATAGTGTGTACAGGTGTTTCAGTTGACTGAAGTTGCCCATGCGACCCAGGAGATTGTGGTAACTCTCCTACAAAAAATGCATTCTTTTTCATTCTATAGTCACTGCATCTGTTGCCCTGGATCATGAGTTTGATTTCAGATATGTTAGGGATGGTGGGTGTCTTTGTCGCAGAAGTGGAGGCGAGGTTAGTTGGGTCGATGTATGCGGTGGATGGTCCTTCATCATTTTTCGGGACGGGGGATTTTATAAAACTTGGCTTCCAAGTTTTTGCAGTAGGCAAAAGGTTCGAGATCCCCATGTATAGTGACCTCCTCATTCTGGTACAGGAATTTTACGCATTGATGATATGTTGAGGCCACTACTTTCATTCCATGGATCCATGGATGACCAAGGAGGATATTATATGGTAGATCAAGGTCAAGGACCTGACAGGTGGTTTCCATTGTTGTCGGTCCCACTTGGATGGGGATTTTGATAGGGCCCTGAGATATTCTTTCTTGATCATCATAAGCCCTTATCGTGATGCTCTTGTTCTTATTAATAGAATCCTCAGTGAATCCCAAGTTCTTTATAAGCTTGAGAGAGAAAATATTAAGGCCTGCACCTCCATCCACCAGGACTCTTTTGAATTTCTTTTTATGGACCAACACTTGAAGGTGAAGTGCGCAGTTATGCGATGGCTACGGGGGGAAGTCTTGGTCAGAGAATGTTAGGAGATTCGAGGTGACAATATTTCCAACCATAGCCTGAAACTAATCTATGTCAAGGGTGGCGGAGATGGTGGATGCTGATAATGCTTCGTCAAGAATTTTCCTATGGGCAGCAAAAAATTTTAACAGCTCCATGATGGAGATCTGTGTGGGAGTTCTCTTCAGTTGGTCAATAACATTGTAATCATAGGGAATGGCTCTTGTATTTGAAATGTGGGTCTTAGATGGCTATGATGCCCCTGCAATAGTAAGCTTTCCACTGTGTGTGGTGACTCCACAATAAGCATCGGCTCCTCTGATGTTAATGACAGTGACTATTTCATCTACACATACGACAATGTCTTCATAAACAAGGTTTGCGCTAGCATACTTTTGCTTCCCTTTGTTATTTCCCTGATGTTTCCCTTGATTATGATTCGGCATCGGATTGGTGTATATCTTGAGGTCTTGATTACTGGCTGGTTGTTCGACATTGATGATCTTGTCCTCAATGAGATCTTGGATGATGTTTTTCAATTTCATACAGTTGGCAGTTGTGTGTCCCTTCACTTTGTGAAAGTCACAAAGGAGGTTTTTGTTGTACCGAGGTGGCTTCACCTGGGGTTCGTTGTAATTATCATGAGTTGGGACCTTGATGATGTTCTCATTGACTAGCTTTTTCCTAATTCACTTGATTGACTCCCCAAGGGCTGTGAATTTTTGTTTGGGGGGAACTTGTTTTGTGGAGGTGGTCCTCCTTGATTATTGAGATTATTGATTTGGTTTTGGGGTGGTTGCTGGTTTACCAAATTTGTTTGCACATTATTTTGGTTGTTGTTCAATGGTTGGCGATGATTTGTTTGATTATTTTGCCTAGGTGCGCTGATGACAACTTTGGCATCCACTACGCGATCGTTTGTGACATTTTGATTCTTCAACCATGTGCGAGGTTTACCATTGAAACTAGTGGATGGGCGACTATCGTGATGTTCATGATAAGTGGGTGCGCCTGCTTGTGTGATGAGAGCTCGCTCAATATTCAATGCCTTCCGGATTAGTTGATCATATGTAATGTAGTGATGCATTGCATCTTTAGATAGAATGCCAAGGTTTTATCTATATTGGCGATGATGGTACAGACTTGCTGCTCTTCTAGCATGGTCCACTTGCTTCGATTGGCCTTCGCTCGCCATCGCTAGAGAAACGCAGTGAATGATTCTCCCTTACTCTGTTTAAGCGTTGAGAGTTCTTCTAAACTAATATCCACAAAAATGTTGGGTCCTCCTTCTAGTGCCATTTTTTGGATGCTAAATCTCCACATGGCTTGCATAGACTAGCATCCTCATAGAACACCATATAACATTCTTCCAAACAATTAATAAAACTAAATGAAACATGCAAAGAAGACATGAAATACAACCTATTCTATGGTGGATTGGTGCCCTTTGGATGTGTAAAAGAGCCCCTTCCCAACCCTTTTCCAAGCTAATGAGATAGACAATGAGATACTATGAGCTCAAGTTGCTTATAGTGTAGATGCTTTCAAATGTGGATGTTGAAATGAGAGAAAATGCATTGCATTTATAGGAGAAGTTGAGAGAGGAGAAGCCAAGATTAGGCAATGTGTGACTAAATCCCATCCAATAGGAGAGAGCCACTTGTCATAATGGGATTGGCCTATGCTTGTGCAAGTTTTGGCCAATGTGCCCATTCAAATTTGAAAATGGCCATAAATGCATGTAGTCGAGGGTTTTTTTGGGGGGGGGAATTGTGTTTGTCCAAAAATTTAAACATGAGAGTTAATGAGGGAATATTCCCTGGGAATATGCCCTTGTGAGGGAAAATAAGTCTTTTGAATAAATCGAATAAAGTGATTTATTGTGCAAGTGGATGAATCTAGAGGATTCATGTAATTAGGATTAAATTAATCATGATTTGATTAATCTAATAGGATTTTAAGTGATATGCCGATTTAAATTTTTGTATTTCTTTTAAATCAAATGAGAGGAAATGGATATGGAGTGATTTAATTAAATCAAGAACTATAGGAGATAATTAAATAATTGGATTTATTTAATTAAAGAGGTAAGCTTAGTGAATTAATTAAATTGGTCTATTTAATTAATAGACAAAATAACACTGGATGGAGTGTGATTAAATGCATGCTTATATTTTACATGTCTACAAGAAGATTGAGAGATTTGGATGAATATGGGATCATTCATGAGCCAATGACAAGATGCCACTTGTCAAGATGTGAGAGGATGAGGATTGTGCACATTTTGGTCAATGTGCCAATTTGAAATTTGAATTTCGATGAAATGACATGTTAAGGGGGGATGAAAGAAGAGAGTTAATGTCAAGTTGACTTGTGCAAGAGATGTGTAAGAGCATTTAATGCTTTGTTGGAAGGGACAAGTCCTTTGCAGGGAAGATTCAAATTTGAAGAATATTCCATCTTGATGCCCTTTTGAAAGAAATTAGATGAAATAATAAATCAATTAAATGATTTATTGGTGCAAGTGGGTGGGTTAGTTAAGAGTTTAGATTTGACTCGGGTTGAGTCAAAAGCTAGAGAATGGGGGATTATGATTAGAGGTTAATTAATTCAGATTAATTAACTTGGAGAATTTTAGGGATTTTGATATTTGATTTAAATCATTTTTATTTATTGAATCAAATGAGAACTTAAGGACTTAATGAAATAATTTGATTTATTTAATTAAGTATGATGAAGCTAGGGAATTAATCAATTAATTTTTTTAATTGATTAATACAAGAATTGGATGTTAATTAGAGTGGGATTTAGATGCATGATGTTGATTATTTTACGTGTCTACATTTTGCCCCTCTTTGAAGCAATGTACTTGTTGCATTGGTTCAAAGGATGATGCCGCCGACATCGAAATTAAAAAAAAATCTGATTTTTCGGATGCCCCAGCTTAAATAAGTATCTTAGTACATTGCCCCCTTCAAAGATCAAAAGAAAAGATTTGATTTGAGGTCGATCTCATGACAAAGAGGTTCAAAATGGATGTATGGATGGTTAGACTATATGATAATGATGATTTAAATGAGATGTTTTTAATATGCTTAGAATAACAAATCTATATTATTTTAAAAAAATTAAATGATGATGCAAATGAGATGTTTGTAAGATGCTTAGAATAACAAATCTATATTATTTTAAACATACTAAATGATTATGCAATGCATGTGAGATGGATGAGATAGATGATGTTGTCCTATGATGATATGACATGATTATGCAGGATGTAGGATGGATGCATTGTTAGCGCAAAAGAGGATAGAAGAATGAGAGGCATCAACCCTTAAATCCAAGAAGATGCAGAAGTCCAATCAAGTTCACTAGTTGTCAAGACTTTATTAGATATGATGATGATTGATGATGATGTATTGCTTATCAATGGATGGGAGAGATAAAGAGCATAACTATCCTTATGTTTGATAACACACATAGGTAGGATGCATCAAGGTATAAAGAACCAGGATGGCGTTGCACCTAGTGTGATGGAATTTGACTCGACAATCAGATAGGAGTGCTCTTTTTCACACTTGACATACATAAACCTTGCTAGGATGGACCTAACAAAGCAAGCATTCGCCCAGTTATATTATAAGAACATCCAACAAGCATAGTAGACAAAAAGATAATGATCATTGCCCCATTCCTTTCTCTCTAAATCTTTTTGTTTAGACATCATCGAGAGGTCCTTGGAATAAGCGCAATAAGATAAGTCAAAAAGACCAAGATAAAGTAAACAAACAAGGTAATGTTCTTCGTACTGCTGGCCAAAACTAAACTATGGTGATACCTGATGTTGATGTCCATCACCAGAAGGTCACATTCCTAGGACATGTTGTGATCAGGGTTTTGATGAGATTGATTTTGGATGATAAGCTATTGATACTCTGAGTTAACCAACTTGCTTTCTTACTGACCTAGACTTGAGACTTTGATGTTTGATCTTTCACTTTAGAACCTACTAGACTTGCTTCCAACTGACTCACCGAAGGATGAAGGTGATGATTGATTTATTATGAATGGTAATTGTTGTAGGTGAAAGCAGGATGAGATGGGTGCACCATTTTGGGTTTTTTCAAATGTTTTGAGGCTATTTTTTGATGTTTTAAAAATGTTTTGAGGCTGTTTTTTTTAATTTTGTGATGTTTTACAAAAAGATTGGTATTTTTGAAATTTATGACGAAGAGACTGACTTAAAGACCTATCCTAGGGGTCTCAAGAGCCAATCCATAGATTAGCCTTGCCTACATTATACACATAGAGACCACGTAGTTTGACTGACAATAGACCTGACTCAATGATAAGATAGATGGGAAAACGGATTGCCATTATGACGAACGCCTAAAGGACTGACCTAAAATGTGAAATAGATGGGAAAACAGATTGCCATTATGACAGACGCCTAAAGGATTGACCTAAAATGTCTTGATGGATGATCAAAGATCAACCTTGCCTACGTTCAAGCTCAAAGACAACATAGTTCGATTGACATGTTTTTGATGTTTTCTGACTTTTTGAGATGTTTTTGGATTGATATGTGATGATACTAGTGCTTTGTTTTGGAATTTTATTGAAAACCAGGCTAGGTTGATTGATTAGATTGATGGATTTGTGATGATAATATTATTGAGGATACACAACAATGCAAGGATATCCCTTGAGATGATGGATTGATTGGATTTGGTTGATCAAGATTCTAAAGCTTGATTTGGAAGAAAATTGTTTTGATGATTTGATGTGACACTGAAGTACACATTAGATGCAACTGATATTGATGTTTGACGAAAGATATAACTTGATAAGGAACATCATCTTGTTAAAACATGCCATGGGCTAGTGATTTGGATTTTTGGTTCACAAACGCCTTGATCAATTTGATTACATGTTTGCCAATGTTTGGATCATCACATAAGTTGGAGGATATATATCAAGATTTATTCCCACAACAAGATGTAAATATCTGCCCCCAGTGTCTAGCAATGTTTGAATGACCATGTGTAGATTCTTGGATGAATGGATATGAATTATCTTGCAATAAGATATGAGTGTTCAAATAGAGGATTCTCATTCGAATAATGCTTCAAGGCTCAAATAACGTTGGGTAGGATGGGATCAATGAAAATAACCCATATCAAGATGTTTACCACAAGCAAGTGTAAAGTGTGCACCAAACCTTCATCAAGATCAATATAAGGTAGATAGATTGTAATGGGTTAGATAAATGGTTCATGGATGAACAAATGATATGGCTGGAATGTCGAATTCATTTTGGGATGCGATAAGATGCTTTCTCCTAAACTGGCATATGTAGATGTTCGATTCTACACATGACGCTTCATTTCCATGTTTTCATCATGGTACTTGCTCGAAGTGCCACTGAAGTGGTTTTCACTAGAGGAGGATTTTTTTTCTTTACTGTTTTCAATCCTTTTTCTAATTTTTTTTGGATTTTTTTGTATTTTTTACTGAAAGAATTAAGCTCATGTTGAAACACCTAGTACTATTGATGTTGATGCTTCTTTCATAGTATGCCATCGGTATCCTGCTTGGAGAATTTTTTTTTCCAACATACGTGCACTTGAATGCAACTTTTGAGATTCCTAATCTTCTTTGTTGATACCAAGGTTAACTTTTTCTTTGTGCACACATCACGATAGAGTGTCTTATGAATCCTTATGATAAAGGGTCATTGCCAACACATGGTCAATGCAAGAATTGGATATCATGCGTGGAGGTGTGGATGGAGTGTGTTTAGGAATAAAATATGAATTGGTTGATAGTTTGGAACCTTTGACTCTCCAAACTTGGGAAGATGAGCAATGATGGATGGATACTAAAGTATGCATGGAATTAGGACCAACTGCTAGATATACTTTTCACTTCACTTGAGAAGCTTTCTCTTACCTTTGTGGACATTTTTGTTGGATAATTTTCCCTTTTTTATTTTTCCCCATAGTTTCTTTGACTAATGGAGTTTCATAGGGATAATCCTTCTTTGTATTTTTTGCTATCTATATGTATTTGATTTGTCCTTCGTGCTTCTTAGCTTTTTTTTCTTTTATAATGTTCTTTGCGTTTTGATTCACATAATTCTTTTGATGTTGGTCCCAATTTGTGGATGCGGTGATGGGTGGATGAAGATTCATGACGTGGTTGGTTGTAGTATTGGAATTGGTTTCATCATAAGGATCCTTTGTGCTCCCTATGTTGACGTTTTCTTGTGACAAAGTTGCCCCCAGTTTTGTGGAAGTATCACTGATATGTTGAGATCCCTTGATTCTTAGGATTGCCAATAATCTGCACTGGTTCCAAGATACCCTATTCATGTAGGCCTAATCCTCTACCTTGATAATTCATTTGTTGAAACATTTTATTTGCAATAGGAAGTGATTTATCTTGGAAGTCGGGTGCTAATCCTTTTGTGCTCTGTCGTGGACCTTCAGAAGTGATAGCTTCCTTATTGATGAGATAGCTTGCCCTAAGAAAGGTAAGTGGTTTAAGTTTATAAGTGATAGGATCCTCCATATGTGGGATGAATGTCTGATTGATATCTTTAGCTTTATCTTGTGACATATCAAATTTTAATGCTTCTTCAAGTGATGTTGAAGATTCACTATAAAATTCTTCCTCATGATTCATTCTTGATATGCTTCCATATGATGTTTTTGATTCACAAATTTTGTAGAAGCATTCTTCATGATCTATTTTTGTTAGGTGTCCATAGGATGTTTCTCATTCACAACTTCTATAGAAGCCTTCTTCATGATTTGTTTCTGCTATGTCTCCATATTTTTCTACATCTTGGTCTTGTGCACAAATGTTAAGAGTAGGAGACTCTTGTTTGGAATCAAGATCATCTATGTGTCCATCCAAATAAAGAATCTCATGGGTTGGTAGAGGAATATGTGCTATATGGATGTGATCATTATTTACGACATCTTGTATAGATAGGAGAGTTCCCATTAGATCATTGTAGTATCTCAGAGATACAAATTATTGATCTTGAATGATTTCATAATTGCTTTCAACATGCTTTGGATCAAGTTCTTGACATGGGTCAATTTCAAAGGATGGATTGCTTACAAAGGGTCCTTGTACATCATCATTGGGAAGTGGCTCAATATCATGTTGATCTTTGAGCGGATTTGGATCAAGTGTAGAGTCAAAGATTCTCTCACTATTCACAACCGTGAGGTCGAAGGATGTCAATATGCTTTGGGAAGGACCATTGCTAGACCTTGGTGGAAGATTTTGATCATGCTTTGGAATAAATTCTTGAGATATGTCCTCTGACTCATTAGGTGCTGTAGAGACATTGTCAAAAGGATTATTCATGGATGGATCTTGGATTATGTCAATATGATCAAATAATGTTAAGACATCTTGAAATAGATCACTAAAAAGTGGCTTTTGATGAATTTTGATTTGATCACTTGATGGGGTATACATATCTTCATAGTGCTCATTGATAGATTAATTTTGATCATTGTCTTCAGCCGTTATGGTGGAGAGATTGTCAATGTCTTCAACCATAAGATCAAGCTATGTTGACATTTCTCGAATTGGATCTTTGTTGGGTATTATTGGTGGATTTTGATCATGATTGAAAAATGGCTCTTGGTGTATGTTGATTTGATCATTGGATGAGGTGGAAACATCTTCAAAGCGTTCATTGATGGATTGATCTCGATCATTGTTTTCAACAACTGTGGAGGAGATATTTTTAATGCTATAGCTAGTGGTTGAATTCTGATTATTATCTCCAATAGCTATTAGATTTTGATCAATCAGGTCTTGGATGATATTTTTGAATTGAATACAATCTGATGTTGTGTGTCCCTTTACTTTTTGAAAATCACAAAAGTGCTTCTCGTCATACCCTAGTGGTTTCACCATGGGCTCTTCATAATTCTCATAAATGGGGATTTTAATGATATTTTCTTGGATTAGCCATTGCAAGACAGACTCAATTGGTTCCCCAAGTGGTGTGTATTTTCGTTTGTTACCTTGTGATATTTGCACTTTAAATTGACCTTGTGGTGATTGATTTTGGAGATGTGGTGATTGATCTTTGAGATGCGGTGATTGAGTTTGTTGATGTTGTTGATCTTGATATCCGACTTCTTGACATTGGAGATATCATTCCTGATGTGGTTGTGGAGAGAACTCAATGCTTTGATGACATGGTTCAACCAATGGAAGAGTGTATTGATTTAGGGGTGGAGATGTCTCTTGGTGATATGAATCAACTATTTTAGTAAGTGTAGCAATTTGATACCGCAAAATTTGATCTTGATCTCGATCTTGACACCCTTGATATGGTTGACTTGGTTATTGAACAAGCATATTTCACATGTATACTTGTGGTGTTTGCAAGGAATCATGGACAGATTGATCTTGAACAATCAACTGATTTGGTATGATGTTTTGATTTGGCATTATAGGTTGACTTTGAACATTGTTGTGGTTGGGAATCATATTTCCTTGATTTATGTAACTTTGATTTTGCATGGTGTTACCTTGACTAGGATCAATACCTAGAGTTGCTAACATATCCTTGGTCTTTGAACCACATTTGTATGATTTGAAAACATATATATCCCAAACTTCACCAAGCGGGGATTTGAAATGTTCATGTTTGGAAAACTTGTATTTGACATGTATGGATTTGGTGGGATAATGTTGGTTGGAATAAAACTCATGCATTGACTGTTTGGTTGATAAATTTGCAGGTTTGGACTTGGATTTAAATATACCATTAAGAAAGTTTGTCCAACATTTATATTGGGCATACTCACATTCGTTGTACCATTGATGTTTGTAGGAGATAATGATCCCATGTACTGTAAATTGTACAAATGTGAGTTTTGATAATCAATTGGTATTGTGAGACTTGGATAGTTTGGTTGACTTGGATTAGTCCTAATGTAGGAGTCGAGTTTAAATTCCATGTTCCTCTTGTGTTTTGACCTTGTTGTGAAAGTGAACCTCTAAGGTGTTTAGGACCAATGATGAGATGAAAGATGAAAGGGGTGAATGATATGGGTGTTTAAAATTTTAGGAACTTTGGATCAATGCTAGACTTTAGGACTTGATTTGATTTGATTTTGACTGAGGATAGTTTGACTAAGTGTGTTAAGTCAAACAAAGTGATAATACACTTGTAAACTCTAGCAAGTTGTGTTATCCTGGAGTAAACTCATACATGAGAGGGTAATTTGACTAAGTGTGTTAAGTCAAGCAAGGTGATTATGGATTGGATAATTTGACTAAGTGTGTTAAGCCAAAAGATGTGGTAATGAACTTGTAAACCCTAGGAATCTATGTTATCCTAGAGTAAACTCGTACAAAGAGGGATAATTTGGCTAGGTGAGTTAAGCCAAACAAGGTGATTTTGAACTTGTAAAACTTAGGAAGTTGTGTTATCCTAGAGGTAAATTCACTCAAGAGGATTGATAATTTGACTAAGTGTGTTAATCAAACAAGGTGATGTTGATTTTTCCTAAAAGTCTAGCATAAGTGATGTTTTCAAAGTTTCCAAGATTTTGTTGGTGAGATGGGATTTGATTGATGTTTGAGATGGGTGAGAATGATGATTTCGATCCTAAATGAACCTAGGAAGGACTTGTTTACTAGAACAAGATATTGAAGAACATGATTTTCCCTAAGAGTAATGTAAACCAAAAGACCAATATTTGCATGAAAGCCATATGACCCAAAAGAGAACAAGCACATGTGTGGTTTGATTTTTTGTTATCTTGCTTAGATTTGGTTCTTTTTATCACAAATTTTTTCTTGATTATGTTTCAAATTGAATGTCTAATGTCCTACTTTATTTTCATACCACAAGGTTCATTATGTGGAAATCAAGGAAATTAGGGCAAAAAGTTTCCTAGTGTTGACTTTGGGAGAAACAAATTGAGATGTTTGAATGTTTTGAAGCCTTCTAGAGATAAGAACCCCTAGGGACAAGAAGTAACATGTGGACACCTCCAAGGTATTTGTTCTTTCAAAGAGTTTGAAATTTTGATGATTTGTTGAATGTTTGTTTTCCACTGTTTTGGATCCAAGAAAAGTATTTTCGATGCCAATAATATGCACAATCCTAGGATGCAAAGATAGTATTTGTTGGGATCCCACTTAGATAAATCCAGCTGTGCATATTCAGTGTAGATGATTAGATGCTTGAACACACTAGATCCCCTCCATGACACACACTTCTCGGGTCAGCCAAACATTAGTACCCATGAATCTCCCATGGCATACTTTTCATCTCTAAAACAAAATCGCATGTATATGTGGGGCAGTTTCAAAGGACATGACCTTTTTCACCAACAAATAGTTAAGGATTTTGGCCTTTGATAAACAAGGGGTTTTAATTCGGACTTTCCATTCGTGGAGATTGACCCATGCAGTGAAAGACTATTGCTGCCCTTCTCGTCAGGACCAACCACATGATACTGGCTTTTGTTCCAATACCCACTTTTATATCCCAGTTGGAAATACACATGACTTTAGTGTGTTACCGGTTGGGTCATTCCCTTGGGTGAGTACTTTTTCCCACAAGACAAGCCCTCTAAGATAAAAAAAAGCAAGCAAACATATTCGTAGTTCGATCAACCTTCATTTAGAAACAAAGGGAGAGCACACGCAATAGGTTTACTCACACTGGCAAGATGTTTTGTTCAATTTTAATCCCAAAAATGAAATGTGGAGGAAATATTTAATGCAACTTAATGTCGTCAAAAATAATTTTGATTCACAAGATCGCCATGAGGCACGAGAGAAGCACATGCGTCTTTTAGATGATATTACTTTGTGATAAAAATTACAAAACACCGAATGCACATGTTCATTTTAATCTTCAAAGCATAAAATGAGTTCATTTTAAGCACCAATTTTGAAGTGTCAGATTTTGTCAAATTTTTTAGAACACAAATCAAAAAGCTTAGTGAGTTTCTAAAGTTCAATTTTAATCCAACTTTGAAAAGATCAAATCATTGATTGATTTTAAACCCAAAGAGAAAGGTGAGTTGATTAAAATAGAAAACGAGAGTAGAAAATTAGATGCTTCAAGCTATTACAATAAGCATTTAAAAATGCTCTTTTTTAAGTTCAATGACCATTTATTGAACTTAAATCTGCTGCTTGTTATTGTTGGATTTCTTTACCTTCATACAGCATCATAATAGTTAAAAGTGTTCCATGTATGTACATCATCCTAAATCTTGTAAAAGAAATCAATGGATATTAGTAGTATTGAATTTTTTAAATAATTTCGATCAAATTTCATTCGAAAGTAATAAAAAATGAGAGCTTATTTTAAATTCAAATTTGAAAAAGTGGAGCACTTGATTCCTTGATTTAACGACTCATGCATCCTTGAATTTCCCTCTTACTTCATCCCTATCCACAAAACACAGTAAGAGAAAAAAAGTGTGGGTCAAATTTGCTTTAATCATATGGATTATTTGTACCACTAACTAATCAAATCTATTTTAAATGTTTCAACAAGTATTTAATATTTTGCAAAAGGTTCAAAAGTTAATTCAATTGCAATAACTATGCCAAAGTTTTCAATTTCATCCTAATATCATTATCCTAGCAATTAATGCAACATCTTTTCGAAATGACACAGGGCTGCACTTTCTAGATATGTGTGATGATGAATTTTAGAGTTTCCAATCAAAACAAGTGACCAACCACATATAATTTAAAGAGTATAAATATAAGAAGCCATATCAAAAGACTAAACAAGATCCTAAGGATTATGTGACTTCCCACCCCCAGCTCACCTGAGTTCAACGTGTAAGATATGGGGAATTTTTTAAGGACTTTTTGAAGTTGAAAATATATAATTTTGACTAACACATGAGCTGGAGATCAGAGGAAAAATCTTACAATGTTTAGAAAGTTGCTAGATACATTTCAAAAGTCTTCCACCAACAATTTGTAACCTGCATTTAGTATTTTTCCTTGCATTTATTTGTCATGTCAACCTCACATTTCATGGACCACAAAACTGTAGATCATAAAAGAATAAGAAGTCAAGCAGAACATAGCCTAAGGAAATTCTAAGAAGTGTTATCCAGCTATGCACGTCCACTCAAAATTAAAGCCAGTCAGTGGTGTTTGTGCACGATCTATAGCAGCAATAGGCTGTCTTTTTCACACACCGCCTTCTTCTCTTGGGTCACAGCTACTCCTCTAGTAAAAAGTAGGAATATATATATATATTTTTTGGATCATAGAATCAATCATCACAATTTTTCAAGAGAAACCTACAAGAGACGAGTCAATTTACTATCTCTATATGGCACATGAGAACCTTCTTTACATTTTTTTTTCTCATCTCCAAGTGCACGTATGATATTCCCAAGTGCCAACAAGCCCTTATTAATGTGAACACATTCTTTGAAGCAGAGCCCTATCTGCACCCATCCTCTTAGCTCTTTTAGATCTTGCAAGGTCCACTAAATGAAGCTTTGTGCATACAATTTCTTCATACTACTCTTTTGATGAACTTGAATCGCCACCCAGCTACTTCCGATTTCTAAACTATTTCAATGTAATTGGAAAGAGGAGTAGATATTGTTGTTGCTACTCTAGGGAGACTTAATGAAAGTGTAAAGATGAAAAGAGTGAGTTACAGGTATCATTTTTCATACTGGATAAAGCTAATCATGTATTAGATATGGGTTTTGAACCACAGCCAAGAAAAACAGTGCCAGTGATTTAATGTATTGAATAAAAGGCTTCATAGTTATTAACAATATGAACCAACACAAGGAAACATTTGTATGCACAGTATGGTGATTTTCATCATGGGCATAGGCTATGGGATGATGAACATAGAAATCATGATGTAGCGTGTAGGGGTCACTCACAGTAGGGTTTTACATAAAATAATAGGCAATTGCATGGAAGGATACAAATAGTAGTTGGTGACTTTAAGCAAGATTCATCTGAAAAATGTAGATTTTTCTTATGAAGGAAACTCAGAATGGGTTTGTTACAAAATCTCACCAAGTAGACATGGTCAGAGTGATCATTATCAATGCACTTATGAGGGAAAAGAGAGGAGCAAATCACTTACAGATAAGAATGAGAATCTATCGATTATTCTTTTCTTTTCAACTAAAGATGCCTCTATACTCGAATTATGGGGTCTACACTGCTCACGTTCTCATTGTCCCACCTACACTCATGCCTCAAGAAGATGAAAATTAGAAACTATCAATTACAAGAAACAACGTGCAAGTGAAGAAGAAGAGTCTAAGTGACTTGTTGACTGGTATTTCCCTTGGATTTTGTTTGTGGAGGACTTGCAAATCCCTCCAACAATCCAGATTTAGCTACAGATTTTGTCACATCGTCTACTTCTAGATCTAATCAGGGGACTTCGTCATTCATGGCCTTTAATCTGATAACAAAGCCTCAAAAAGCAACTATTAGAGATAAAATTGTCAGGAAGCTGAAACAACGGATTTTGAGGATGAAATCACTATTTCAGATTCTAATAGTGAAGAAATGAGTTCTTCTTCTATAAATTTTAAGATTTGTTACCAAAATCGATTGCATCCATACCCAGTTTAGAGGGATTCTTTTCCTAGACAAATTCAAAAACCTACATTTCACGTCAGCTCTATGGCTAGAACATTTCCTAGGGGTGAACCCACAAAAGTGGTTTACAATTCGAGTGAGGAAGGAAAACTTCCAAAAACCTCACCCATGCAAAAAAAAATTGTTTTGAGGGGTTCAAATGAACCCAAAAGGGGTTCGCTCGAACTAGGGTTGGAGTGAACCCCTTTACATGTGGGAACCCATGTTTCCCATTGTGGAAAGGGGGTTCACTTGAACCCTGGTTCGAGCAAACCCCCCTTTTCCCACATTCCCACCCTCCGACACCAAAAGACTCCATATTTTTGCCCTTCGAAGCTCAGGTTGACGATGAAAATGGATGAAACTTCACAGACCCAACTCGAAGATGGTGGTCCTCGGAACGAGCTATCCAATGAATATAATTTTAATATGTTTTGGTTTTATTATGTATGTGTTTTTTTAGTTTTATTAAACATAGGTTTTCCACCGAATATCAAGTTCTTTGTTCTGCACATGTGGAAAAATAGCAGCTTATCAATATAAAATTTAAAAAAATATGTTCGGGTTGGGTATTGATGTCCTTGCCATTAAAAAAATAAAATTGAATTTTGATACTTACATAAAAAGTTATGTTGTATACGGTCAGCGTATGTCTGAATTGTAATCGATCTGACTTCAAAACTTGATTAAGGAAAAAATATTCAATAAAACACTATAAAACCAAATGAAAGTACTAGATATCATAGTTAAAAATCTAAATTCAAAGAAATTAGAATTTTATCCTTTATACAAAAAAAGTTATCTTGTATATGGTGAGCGTCACTCCTTAAAAATGTTGTTTAAAAAAAAAAACTAATTTTCAAAGGAGATGGAAAAATAAGTGCAATTTGATTCCAAAAAAAATGAAAAAAATATATTTAGAATCTATAAACAAAACATCACAAATCACTAGTTTTCATCATCTTCCAATTCCTCATGGTTTAGCCGTTATAGGAGCTTGAAAGTGAAGATTTAGCTAAAAAACATTAGTTTGGTGTCCCGTTTGCCCAAAAATTGTAAACCAATATTGTGGGATCACCCCTAGCCCTCTTTCATATTTGAGTATGTCAGATAGTTTTTCTAACACTTTTTAGCTTCCCTCAAAATGGAAAGTAGAAAATATGTCAGAGATTACAACATCAAAATTAAATATCTAGATCAGATTATCCCAATTGGACAAAGAAGCCAGAATAAGCAAGAAAAACTTTGTTGGTGATTTAGATCAAACCTCTACCATAAGAAAATAAATGGAATTAAAGAGAAATGCACCTTTGGTAACCAATGTTTGAAATGTGAATAGCAATGTTAGAGAAAACAAAGTTTGAAGTCTACATGATAGAGAAAACAAAGCTTTAAGTTTTATATGAACAACAAAGAAAAACTTCAAACAAATGGAGACCTGAACATAAATTAAATCCTTCTAGCACCAGATGTAAGCACTGAAATCTGCAAATTGCTTGAAACAATGACCACCATTAGATTGTTAGCCAGTTTGAAACCAAAAAATCCAGCATTCCTATGAAACATTCACTCATGCTACCTATGCAAACAAGAAAAATAGATCCAAACAACTAATTGAAAGCATAAACAACAAGAGAAAACTCTATTCCATAGTGGATTGGCACTTCTTGATGTGAAAAGAGAGCCCTTTCCCAATCCCTGATAAGCAAAAGATGCCAAGATGCAAGTGATGATAATGCCAATACTTAGATTATTGGTCAAGTTGTGTTGTTGAAATGCTTTGCATTTATAGATTCAAGGTTGGAAGATTGAGAGATTTGGATGAATGTGGGATCATTCATGAGCCAATGACAAGATTCCACTTGTCAAGATGCCACTTGTCAAGATGTGAGAGGATGAGGGTTGTGCACATTTTGGTCAATGTGCCAATTTGAAATTTGACTTTTGATGAAATAACATGTTTAGGGGGGGTGAAAGAAGAGAGTTAATGCCAAGTTGACTTGTGTAAGAGACATGTAAGAGATGTGTAAGATCATTTAATGCTTTGTTGGAAGGGACAAGTCCTTTGGAGGGAAGATTCAAATTTAAAGAATATTCCATCTTGATGTCCTTTTGAAAGAAATTAGATGAAATAATAAATCAATTAAATGATTTATTGGTGCAAGTGGGTGGGTTAGTTAAGAGTTTAGATTTGACTCAAGTTGAGTCAAAAGCTAGAGAATGGGTGATTATGTTTAGAGGTTAATTAATTTAGATTAATTAACTTGGAGAATTTTAGGGGTTTTGATATTTGATTTAAATCATTTTTATTTATTGAATCAAATGAGAAGAACTTAAGGACTTAATGAAATAATTTGATTTATTTAATTAAGTATGATGAAGCTAAGGAATTAATTAATAAATTGTTTTAATTGATTAATACAAGAATTGGATGTTAATTAGAGCGGGATTTAGATGCATGATGTTGATTATTTTACATGTCTACAACTACATATGTACAATGGATACTTAGCTCTCTAGTTTACAAAAAATATTCTCGCTATCAATCACCAAAAACTCTCTCTTCTTCAAAAGAAAACATATAGTTTTATAATATTTTCTTTTTGAACAATGTTCTAGGTATTCTTATTTTACTAGTCAAAATACCATTAAAATCCTACTATTGAACACTCCATCTCATCCTTTTATACATGTAACATGTGCATATGAAACCAAATATATATAAGATCATCACTAAATGACACATGAGAGGAAAAATATCTTACACAAGTAAATAAATAATATTATAAAACTTTCCATCCCATTATGATATTTATTTTATAGCTTTATGGATCAAATCTACCTAGATATACCTAGATTCTAAATTATAGATATATGTGTAATGTTAAACACTAATAAATTTATATTGATCTATGGAATAACAAGGTCTATATACATTTTTCTAGTTAAATGACAATATAAGGCATAAAACTAGTTTTAGATTAGTAGTTCAAGCATATCAATGATTTCATGCAAGAATGGGTTTTCTTAGATTGAAAGAAACACTCTATATCCATAAAATATATCAATATATACCTTTAATATATGCATGATTTTTTTTAAAACATAAACATGCATCTCCCAAAAAATATTACTTAAAATCTATGCTAAAATAAGATTTATTGTTAAAAAAAATGTGTTCACAATATAAATACCTACCATCGTTTTAATGTTACCTTCCTTTTTGACATGTCTAGCTTAATCTTACAAAAAATCATAGATGGAAAAGGAAATCACATGATATCATGAGATTTGGAAAATGTAAAAATCCCTTAGAAATAAGGGAGGAAGAGCACAACTAAAGGTTTATTGTGAGCTTCCAAATGTTAAAATAAAAAAATAAAGCTAAATGTCACTCCTTTGTATTTAAAAATTATTGTGTTTTGAGGTATTAATCATAGTATCAAGTGAGTAAACAAGGCATGAACATGAAAAATATATATGGGCTACATAGGATACATTTAAATAAAAGATCAAGATATGAAGACAAACAAGACATGAACACATTGAATAAGAGCATAGTTACAAAAAATAAAATAATATAGACAAGAAATTAGAACATATACATCTAAAATTTGAGGGGGTCAATTAATGGAAGGCCACTAAATTTGATATTATCAAAGAAGAAGAGACCACATTATGATTGAATATGGTTTATGGTGTTTATTGCATCATGATCTATATATTTTTTAACATATTATTTATAGGTTGATGAAGTAAAAACCTAGAATATGAATAGAATCATAGAGATAACGTGAGTCCCTAGTTATGGCTATATTAGATCAGTAGTAAGAAAGTGATAAGGTCATGGCATGAGACACATAAAGACATAAAATGTATATTTTGAAAGATGGAAAGCATAAGATTTGATTCATATCAAGCCTATTTGAAATTTAGTTAGTGTGGACTTAGGATGAAACTTAAAAATTGAATCAAATATACACTAGTAAACTAGCATAGTTTATTTGTACACTTACGAATTCAACCCAATTTTTCAAAGCTAATAAATTGAGAGGGTATGTGCAGGATCATGATAGGCCAAAAAGTGGCAATATGTAAGTGATATGATGACCCATGTGGCTGATGACTTGGAAAAAAATTACAAAAAAATATGCATCACATCGGGACATGAGTCCTCTACTTATATCTAAAATCTTATAAAAAAATGTTATGATTTTATTGTAGTTAGGGTGGTCAAACAGACACCCACCTCTTATTTTTTCCTTGAAAATGAAGTACTATTGCATTGAAATTTCAAATTTTCAACAAATAGATATATATATTTTATTTAAATAAACCTAGTAGTTTAGAAACTAAATGCAATTTTCTACAGATTCTATTATTGCATATTTTTGAAATAATATAGATAACTTATTCAAATTTTTATGTCATGTTTCCTAACTCTGATTTTCTGAATTTTGATTGCCACTTAAGGGCCTATTTTTTCCATGATGATCCTGCACATACCCGAGAGCAGGAAAATATCCTATTAATTACCACTATCTATCAAATGGAACCACTAGATCTGTATCATTTAAATTATTACCCCAATACCAATTTTCCTTTCAATATCATAATATATAAGAGAAGTACGATCCATAAAATTTTGTCTATGAATAAAGGTGAGATTAAAGGATGAATTTTTTATACAATCTTTGGAAAACTTACATTTTATTTCTTGTGATATATTTATATTGAGATGTATCCTTTGTAAAACTTATCTCCCTTTAGTTTTCCATGTACCTTTATAATTATACCACCATATATTGTTCCATTCATACATAGTTTTATATATACCTTACCTTTCTCTTCACTATATGTATCGTGCATGATGTGCTAGATGTATATTTTTTCTCATACAAAGATACTCTCTATTTCATGAAACTTGGTATAATAATCCCTATCATAATTAGGCCATAAAGATAATACACATTCATAAACATTAATATCCTCAACATTCCTCATTATCAATAAGATCTCAAATTCTATCTTGAATTGCCTAAATCTAATTATGAATGTCAATAGTCTTAAAGATAGTGTATCATACAATAATTCGACACATGTATAGATATAAGAATAAGATTAATAGGATGAAATTTGATAATTTTCACTTGGAAATGTTTAAATATCATATATAGAGGATCTCCCAATCTTGTAAACTTTCATTGATGTCTTACTTATAGAGGAGTGATGTTCCCTATGACCAATATTATTAAGATAATGCCTAACCTCATTCCCAATATTTTATTCTCATATCAAGTACTAGAATAGATGTATGGTACTACAAGTGACATAGATGTGTGGTACTCATTATAATCATTTGTTGTTGAAAGATTACAAAGATCCTATAAATACTCATGAAACCTAGAAATTTAAATTTTATATGGAATAATATATAAAATCCATCAATGAGATATATCAGAAAATTATTTATATAAATAAAATAATAATAAATCTTCATAAACCAATCTCTCTATAGATATGTGTTATAAATTTTCCTTAATTTATATGAAAATAAAAGATAATATGAAATATTTAAAATATCTATATGCAAATCTATGCTAACCATTTCTATCACAACTAGATCCATAAATTTATGGATCTATAATAATAGGAACACTATAAGATATATTACCTGAAATGTCATCAAATGTATAAAAAGATGAATATGTGTATTACTATAATTTTCTAGCTAAGAAGCATGGTCATCATTCACAACATCATGTGATAAAGAATGTAAAACATTATCACCAATAAAATATGAATCATTGTTATCATTATTAGATCAATCCTCTAGATACAGGGATGCACTACAACATACTTATTTATAACCATATCATTACATGATTGACATACCTTACATGAATCTACATAAGTTAGGTCTAAAACAATAGATTTAAAGAGCATAGGATTGAAAGTAATGTGTGCATAAGAAATATGAACTATATTATCATCATATGAAAAAAATCCATTAATATCTATAGATTTTTATAATTAAAAAATTAACCAAACAATGACATAAATAATAGAGGGGTTCACATGTCAAATTCATTATTTTATGTGGAGAACTAAAATATTCACACATAAACAATTTGGGACAAATAAGAGTAGTACATTTATAATAAATAATTAACATTGGATATAGATATGTGATAAAAATATGTGCCTATTTAGATATGAAATTATAATGAAATAGAAATAATAAATGTGTATCTTAATATTGATTACAATAAAAAAAATTTAATTAACCTAGCTCATTTTTGCACACTAGAAGTAGTCTATACTTTGACCTTATTTGAATCCAAAAATTAAGCTTACCAAAAAATATATTTTCCTTTGACTTTTGTAACACTTTGACCTTACTTTAAAGAAACATATATTACCTAAAAACACTTCTAGTCACAACATTCTTATAAAATTTTAAATAAATGAATCTAAAATAAAAGTAAAAAATTTATTTGAATCTAAATTTTCATCAAATTAAGATTAAGTTGATATTTCTTTATGTTTATTTTTATTTTTTTATTTTATTTAATTTAAATTAATGATTTTTTTTAATAATTATGAATTTGATTAAATTGATTTATATATTATTATAAATAATAATTATAATCCTTTTAAAAGGAAGGTGAATTGATTATAATATGATCATGAATCAAATTATCAATAACTATTTTAAACTATGAATTTATAATATTTTTTGTTAGATTTCTAAGATCAAAGAGATATTATGCAAGCACAAGATGCTATTAAAACCCCATAATAGATTGATTGAAAGAGCTATCTAAATAGGAGAAAACAAGAAGATCCAGATCCGCAAGATGTGGAAATCAGGATCAAGATCCACACGAAGTGGAAAGGATTGAGGTGTGAACTCAACAAGGACACCTAACTAAGCTTAAGTAAGCCAGGTGTAAAGCTAAAAAGTGTACACCAACACCCCTCCTTAAGCATAGCGTAGGTGGGAATTAAAAAGATGGGTCCCAGCTACAAGGCCAGTTTAGGTACCCATTCACAAAATTTTCTCATAAGATGGAGTAAAGGAGAAAACCTATGTGGGAAAAAACTCCTCTCCAAAAAGAGAAAAAAAATGCAAGTCACACATTAAAGGGAGTGAAAAAGAAGAAAAAGGAATGTGATTGATCTTATATTGCAACAGGATATAGATCAGAGTCAAATAAACCACTGCACGAGTACCTCCAGGATACTCTCGAATGCTCAAAATTACAGTTGGTACATATTTTGCTTTGCTCAACTAGATTGAGTTGATATACAACTACCTGGTAACTAGATATAGAATCCGATCATCTGAATGCATTTAGACTATCTTCCTAATTTCTCTTATTAAAGGCCCCCATAATAATTTTTTTACGAAACCCTAAATGTTCCCAGATCTTTATCATGTGGTGCTTGCAAAGCACCTACAATAAAAAAGAATCAGTTCTAGTAAGAAAGCAAGGAGCATGCAAAAAACAAATTAGGAGACATGCATGCATTTACAGATTTACATCTACCTCCATGGACGACTATGCAAAAGCACACCTTCCACAAGCTGGATCTGCAGTTGCAATTCAAACCGTAATCTTAGATCTGCAATAAAATAAATTCCAAAACAGAGGACCTTCAAACTTGCCTCCTCTGGAAAAGCAGAGAAAAACCCACTGCAAATCCCTTACGTAGCTGCAAAAACTTCACGCCTCGATATAGCGCCTATATTGCATGTTGCGCAAGAAATCATGTGATTGACCACCCATCGAATGGTCGTTGCTTGGATGGAGGAGATTATTGGCGCATGTCTCCAAAGGAAATGCAGATGGAATTAATGCTGGGCATATCGACTATGAGAAAAAAAATGCCCATCTCCCATGTGAATAGACCCACCCCTTCAAAGTTCATATGGCAGAGTGCTCATATTTTAGCGTGGCAGAGGCTGTGATGTGGCTACGAGTGAAAAACAAAAAATGCAGGTTGCAACCAATGCCACAAAGGGCATAAACCAAGCATAGAATGTCCTGCGGATTGCCAAGGATGCCAAACTACGGGCTATGAATCTTCATACTGCCCTTGAAACCATCAGTCGAGCCTTCTTTTTTGTAAGAAAGGGTTGATAGTTAGCAAACACATGGGCCTATGGTTTGAGGCACAACCATGATGGAAGAGCAGCCAGGAATGAGGCATAGCCAGGATGGGAAATTAATGGTTGCCTCTACAAAATCTACAGTTCGTGTAAGTCACGCCTCTCTGAGTGCTCACAATTTTGTGAACAAAGAGTAACACCAAGGTGGGGTAATTTCTTCTTGCTATGAATGAACATGTAAATTGTAAATAAAAAAGAGTAGATAAAGGAAATAAAACAGAAGTAAAACACACACAGCAAAACAACATAAAATGAGTTTTAACGTGGTTCACCATAAATGGCTACATCCACCAAGAAAGCAGAGAACAACTCTTATTGATCACCAATCAACTACAATACATGATCTGCCACACATTTATACAAAGCTCTTCAAACACGAAGAGATGGAAGAATACAAACGGCCATGTGACCGTTGGGATTCACATCCCAACAATCTCCCCCATGAAGTCCAACCGGCACAACCATGCACTACCATCCCCTAGATTTCCATGTTGTCTTCACATCACAACCAGGCTCATCGAAGATTTGAGTTTTTCCAATGACTGCTCACGAACACAACGAATCAGTCTTCGCCATGCCAAATTGGAGTTAACAATTCGCTTGTCAAAAACATCCAATGTTCCACCTTGTTCATTTTTCACAACAGTTACTTTGGTACCAAAAATAACCACACTGTTGGTTAGTTCTTCTATTTTTGCTTCCTCTATTTTTGCATAATTCTCTAGTTGTTCAGCATTATTACCCAGACCTCGAACAATAGCTTCAATACGGCCCATCCCATTATCGTAGCCTCCATTGGCGATTGTCACAGAACCCAACAACTTACTCAAATCTTCATCATTTCTAATAGCCAGCTCAAGAACATCTGCGGCAAGAAACTCTAAAATAGCTTTTAGAACAATCTTCTTCATTTCTTCATCCGAAGACTTTTGACTCTTATTGTTAAGACTGTGCTCTATGATTTCCTCTCCTGAGATTCAAAACTCCACACACTGACCATCCACATCAAGCCGCTTGCGAACAGACCCTTGAGGAATAATACACTTACCCATAACCTCATCCTTGCTAAGCACAAGATGCTCCTCAAATGGTTCGGCTGCCACAACAATGAGATCCTTGTCATCAATTGATCCCAGCAATTTTCCAAAAGGCAAAGGCTCAAGCATAAACTCAAACCCTCTAATTTCACTCTTGTGTCTCGCAATCGCCACCAACTGCTCGCACATCCTCATCACGCACTCTTTCCGTGCACTGTCCTTGGCAACCTTGTCTGCAGTATACACAAAGGTGTGGTGACCAGTATACTTAGCCTTAGCCTTCTCCGTAGTGTAATGTAGAGCCGCCTTAGCCTTCTCAGCAGTATAATCCTCGATGGTGGGAGTCAAATCGATTGTCGCCTCCTTAGCTTGTTGCAACTCTTTCATGGCATAGTCCTTGGCTGTAACAAACCGGTTCACTATAGCAGCTCTGACCAGCTTTAGTTTCTTGCTGGCAATAGTTTTGGGTGCCTCGTAGTGTTTTTCTGCGGCCTTCACACTTGCCATCACATTCTTTAGGGCTGCGACGTGGTAGTGTTGGATGGTCTCATAGCCAATTTCTACCGCCACACCTTGCTTGGCTTTCGATTCTTCCATGAGCAGGTCCTCTGGTTCATCTTCACCCTCAAGCAGGTCCTCATCACCACTTTCTAATTGGTTATCCTTGTGATGCCTCACACCAAACATTTGAAGATGCTCCTCCATGTCTTCAAACAACTCTTCCACAGCTGTCATCTTTGGCTCTTCCTTCACTTTTGTACCAACAGACTCAACGAGCTCAAGCTTTGCGACGCCATTTCCAGCTTCCGGTGCCAGATTCGCAATCAGCTTGGACATGGGATTTTCTTTTGGAGCCCATGATACTTCCCCATCAGCTGGGGATTCATTCTCCTCCAAAACAATGCGCAGAGCACTTTCAGATCTTCCTTTGTCTGGTTCCTCTGCCCCTTCCTCTTTTGCTTTCTTTCTCCTTTTGGATCGTTGCCTTCTTCTACGTTTATTGCACTTCTTCAAATTGTCATACTCCTCGTAATAAAAAATATCAACAGTCTCTGCAAACGACACTTTCTTCTTCCATGTCACCCAAAGATCTATCTGAGGCGCCCTATCCTCAAACCAGTACTTGGGAGCCCTATCAACTCCTCTTTTGTGATCACTCTCAGATTCCAACTTGCCGATGAAATCTTCCAAAACAAATCTAGTCTCTCCTTCAACCAGCGATTGCTTCAAACCCTCTTCTTCAACCGAATCCAAACTGCCAATAAATTTTTTAATGACAGAATCAGCCTCATCATCATCAAATACAAAATTAGTTATACCCATTAAAATATATGGGAAGTACCAAGAGGCTTCTTCAGCTTCCATTTCTGCTCCTTGGTTCTAACCAACAACTCAACACTTCTCCATAGCTTTGATACTAATTGTAAATAAAAACGAGCAGATAAAGGAAATAAAAAAGAAGTAAAACACACACAACAAAACAACATAACATGATTTTTAACGTGGTTCACCATAAATGGCTACATCCACCAAGAAAGCAGAGAACAACTCTTATTGATCACCAATCAACTACAATACATGATTTGCCACACATTTATACAAAGCTCTTCAAACACGAAGAGATGGAAGAGTACAAACGGTCATGTGATCGTTGGGCTTCACATCCCAACACAAATTGACTCCCAACAATGCTTTATATTGCTTTAGAAACACTTAACCATCTTCCTGCAACTTGATTAACACTAGCAAAAAAGAAATATAACCAAATACAATAAAATTTGTTCACCTATTGGCTTTCTCTATCTCCTTCCAGCTCTGATACCATGTTAGATTTCTAATATCAAGGAGATATTATGCAAGTACAAGATGTTAAAACCCCATAATAGATTGATTGAAAGATCTATCTAAATAGGAGAAAACAACAAGATCTAGATTCACAAGATGTGGAAATCAAGATCAAGATCCACACGAAGTGGAAAGGAATGAGGTGTGAACTCAACAAGGACACCTAACTAGGCTTAAGTAAGCCAAGTGTAAAGCTAACAAGTGTACACCAACATTTTTTAAAAAAATTAAAAAAAAATTATAGAATTAAAAATTATTTATTTAATTTTCTATTGTAATTATTATAAGGAATTATTATGGTTAAAATTTATTTTTAATAATGTAATAGTTTGTTGCCCTCAGGGTTAGAGGAGTTGGTCTCAGTCTTGGGTTTGCTCCTCAAGATCTTGGGTTCGATTCTCTTTGGCCCGGATATCACCCCGCCACGGACGCTTGGGGGTGGTGTTGGTTACCTCGTGGCCGATGGCCGTTGGGCTTGAGTCGTGGGGATACCTGACAAGACCAAAATAAATAAATTTAATAGTTTGTTAAAAAAAAATCATTACGTAGTGTAATATGAATTATTATGTAGACTGCCAGCAGGCCACTAAAGCTAGTGGTGAGTGTTAATACAGTTGGCTTCTATCAGAACCTGAAATTCACCTCATTGATTTAATCCATCTTTTGCTTTTGTAAGTTTGGGATTGTTGATTGTATAGGCATTAACTGTTTACTCTTTTGTATGCTTCAGTAGCCCAAGCGATTATATACAGAGATAGAGAGATTTAAAAAAAGGCAAACATAGAGAACTTGTGTGGGATCTTGCATAGAAGCATTGTCAAATAGTCTTTAAGATCCTCAATCAGAAGGGTAGTTGCTTTCCCCAATATGACAGCCTTTCCCTCACTGGTAACTGCAGTTTCTTCCTCACCTTGTCTGTATATGGAAGTCATTAAAGGCATTAATAATTCATCATCTCCTCTAACGAGCTCCACCACCAGCAACCAGAACAAAAGAAAATGCTGCCCTGCAGGCACTCCTAGCAACAATTTGGTGGCTTGCAAAATCTCTACCCGAAAAGGGCATGCCTGTATAGCTCGCATGTTTGGTTCTCTTATTTGCTTTCTTCGCTTGCTTTTGTCTCTTGAGGTTGGAGAGTTTTGTGTTGCACTCGCACTGTGTTTTAACATAAATGAATTCAACGATGGCCATGCTAAATGCCCCACCACTAGCTCCACTAGCCTAGATATCACCCAAATGCTTTGATAGAAGTGGAAACGCGCGGGCATAAGTACAAGGCCTTTGTTGTGAGTGGGAGATTAGATGCCAATTTGAAACAGGAAACAGGAAGGTTAAGTGGGGCCCAGATATTCCACTAAACGGTCAAAGCTTAGTGTGTGATAGATAAGCCCAACCCTCAGACATTACTATTTCAGCTTATATTTTCAGACATTAATGCTTCAGCTGTGACATAAGTTGAAACAGTGATGTTTGAAATATAAGCTGCTACTAAATATTAAATTATTTTCGATGGATACATTTTAAATGTGGTAAAATACAATCATTACACTGAATCTCTACAATAAATTCTATGGAATATTGTTATATCTACTCTTACAAGTTGGTTCTTTAATGTATACTTGTGATAGTTTTAATGTCCTCTTCAAGGTTTATAGTTAACGCTAATTGATGGTGATTTGAATTCCCCTTGAAGGTCTGAAATGTTGTGTTAAGTAGGTTTGAAATTCCAGCACTGTACTACAGCATGCAACTATGTCTCCCTTCATGAATAGCATGGGTAATGAGCTCAAAGCCTCTGTCATAGAACATCAGATTGAATACAAGGAAAGATTGCGTCTTTAGGCTCAAGGTGTTGTGATTGGAACTAGCAGTAGTCTCAGTGAACGTGCAAAAAAGAAAATGGAGTTGAGGGAAGAAATTGGTGAACGCAAGGTGGCACAAAGAGGACACCAGGATGAAGCCCCTGTAAAACTTCCTCGAGATGAATGAATTCAGTTTGGCACAGTAAAATTTTGTACACTCAATATCCATGTGTATCGGGTATTATAACAAATGCTATGCTTTTGTATATGGGTAGCATCAGCATATGATGTTTCTATATGCAGAGTTAATGGATATACATTGGGAGATACATAGTCTAGGCTATAAAAATTTCTGTAGCTTATGATATACCCTCCTACCAGTATTATAAGTTTGGCATTTTGTATGTTTTTTTGGTTATTATTTATAATATAATGCGACATATGCCTTTTATTTAAAAAAAAAAAAAAATTCCTGTTCTGAGTATTGAGAGTTGGTTTTTATGGGAATTATTTTCAAAGCCATTCCGCATGTAATTCACAAGCTTTATGGATGGAAAACATTTATTCTTTTCTCAAATTGTGACAAAATTTGAAATTGAGCTTATTTTTTTATTGTTATAATTTATAAAATTTTAAATTAATTCTATTAAACTATAATGTTTAATTATCAGTTTTTTTTAATTGTTTAATTGTTTTTTAATTGTTAACTAATAAGTTATTTTATATAATTTATTATTTTTTAAATAAAAAATAATTATTATTAAATTATATTTTGAATATTATTTTAAAAATTTAATATTTAAGATTAAAGATAAATTTAAAATTATAAAATATTTTTAACTAGCAATCGCACCTTAGTGTGCAATGGGTACGCCGAAGAAGTGTGGAAAGTCAATTAAGATAAATTTTAGTCTATTTTTGTACGATATAAAATTATAATAATGATTAATTATAAATTTTAATCATTTTATATAATTATTAGTTTTATTTAAAAATATAATATATAATATTAAATGTAATTAAATTATTTATAATTTATTTTTTATTATTAAAATATAATCCACATTTCATATGATAAACTTATAAATCAAATTTTATAATATATATATATATATCAAATCTTACCTTAAACAAATTAAAAATTAAATATTATATTAACTAAAATATAAGTTAAATATAATCAAAAATTTAACTAAAGAAAGTTTTTATTTATGCTAATTTAAATATATTAAATAAAAATTAAATAAAAATAAATAAAACAAAATAAAAACCTAAATCAAAATGTATTATGAAAATAATTATTTTAAAATAAAATAAAAAAACAAAATGTAGTAATGTTAAAATCTAAATACGTTCATTATAATAACTTCTACTAAACCTAAACCCTAATTTCTCATCAAAGTGAAAAATTCAAAACAAGAAATGTCTGGTTCCGATTAAACATACTCACCACAAAAATAAAAATAAATGACCACCCGTAACCCTAACGATTTAATTCCCTGAAATATGCATGCAAAAAGCTCTCCGTAGAAATAAAAGTATTAAAAAACTAAAAAATAAATTGGGGTCCCATTTTTACAAACCCCATAGTTGTAAACTCGAATAAAAGTATTAAGTCGAATATTGAAATATCATACTGAAATCTGGAAATTCTGGCAGCATGTTATTAAACCCTACAGGTGATCGAACTGTTGCAAGTAATACTTTCTCCTCCTTGAAAACCATGACAAAACCCTCTAATAAAAGGTACGCCAACAGAGGTGATGATGAATGCACAAAAGACAAGGCAGCAATAGATTATATTGTAAAATAATCAAACAATGAAAAGTGAGGAGTTAAAATATTGATGAAAAGAATTGAACGGGTCAGATTGATTTAACTGCATTGCAATGTGTATTAACCGTTGGTAGTAAAAAATAGCTCGGCCATTTCCAAATAGGATACGCCTTCGGCCTAAAAATTATATATTTAAAATATTTGAAAAGATAAAATTTATTTTCTATCATAGATTATATTAAATAAAGAGAACAATAAATTTATATATTTCATAACAATTATTTTTTGTCACTTTCATTTTTATACTTTCTCATACACATATTAATAACATAAATTAGTCTCATCTCCACATAATTGTACTCTATTATAGAAATAAAAAATCATAGTTTATATTAATGATTCATAAGAAAGTGCTACTTTTAATTTGAAGAGAATGTTCAAACATATCTAAAGGCACCATTAACCAAATTTATGTTTTTAAGTTTTAGTTAGTATCACCCTCACATAAATAGCAATGAACAATTCATCAATTAATTATTCATCATATAATCTTACAACATTATTGTTCTATGATATAATTCTCATTATTCATGCCAAAGTTTAGTCCTACAACATTATTATCCACGTATTGATTCTCATTTGATGCAAGGATTTATGAGGTCATAATTTTTGACCTAGGAGTTCGATTGAGATGAAATTTTATATGTAGAAGAATCTCAATCAATTCATTCAGAGCAATTCTCAACTCTTTTTAATGTCATTTTTAGTCATCTAAGACCTCAAACTAAAGTCTTAAGTATTTTTCCACACTTTTCCAAGATAGAATTTTTATTTAGTTTTGAACTTTCATGTGATTTTCAATTGAAGAGTCAAAAATTATTCTTTCTTTCTTTTTATTTGGATAAATGGAGAACTTCAATGCCAATTGAATAAGCATGCAGGCTTACTAAAAGTATTAGTTTCGTATTAGGGTAGATTTGGTAATAATTTCAGTAGTTAAAAGGCTATTTTTTTAGAGGTAGAATGGAATGAGGAATGAGGAGAACTGATGTAGTTTTCTAAGTATTTATGTGTTTTCTTTTTAAGGATAATTATGATTTTTCTATTGTGAATCTTGGTTGTATCATATAGTATCAAAGCAATAAGATGGCTAGGAAAGGAAGAGCAGGTCTTTCCTAGGTGTATAGGGATATGAAGTCCTTTATAGAGGCATGTAGTAGAGCTTGTAGATATAATAGCATATTAGAGAATAAGATGAAGGGTAGATAATTTTGATGAAGAAGCAGAATAAGGAGATGAATACCAATATGCTAAGAATAAAGAGGAAGCATAGGTAGATCAACTAACCTTTGAAGAGAGGATGTTCAAATATTTGGAAGGAAGAAATGAAGGGATTAAAATTGAAGTTCCAAATTATGTAGGAAATCTCAAACTAGAGGAGTTAGTAGATTAGTTGAAGAACAAGGAGAAATTCATTGACTAAAAGAGTATGGAAGAGGAAAAGATGGTGAATTTTGCATGCACCAAATTGAAGGGTCATGCAATGATATTGTGGTATCATAGATACAAAATGAAAGATATAGAAAGGTGGAGGATAAAATTAGGACAAGGAGAAAAATGGAGAAAAAAATGAGAGAGAATTTTTTTCCTATAGACTATGCGCAAACCCTTTTTCATAGGCTTCAAAATTTGAAGCAACACTTGTCTATTGTGGGATACTACACCAATGAATTTTACAAATTGTCTATTTATGTGGATCATAAAGAGACTAATGATAAAATTGTTGCAATGTATGTATGGTCTTAAATTCTCTATTGAAGATGAGTTGTGCATGCATATGGTTAGTAGTCTAGAAGAGGTAGACCAATAGACTTCAAAATTATAGAAGAAAAACATAGCAAAAAAATTCAAAGGAATGGAGGACGAGGAGGGGGAAATATCCATTGTGAGGCATTTTGAAATATGGAAGGGGAGAATCATCTTAAGGAATAGGGAAACTAGAAGACTCCCAATAAGACACCCAAAACCAATAAAGAGGAAATGGATTTCAGAGGGGTAGAGGTTATGGTGGTGGAAGAGGATGGAAAAACCCATTAAAACCTTTCACTTTCTATAGATGTAGTGAAGAGGGCCATAGGGAGTTTTACTGTCCAAATTATCACATACAAAACATGTTACACCCCATTTCTGAATTACCATATTACTTTTACCTTTTTGAGTAAATATTATGTTAAATGCAAAATCATGACTTTATATGTTCGATGGATGAATTAAATACATAAATATGTATTATGATGTTATTTATTTTTAGTGATTTAATAATGCAAATGATATATGATGCATAATATTTTCATGTGATTGGCTAATTTCTTTTGAAATGCACTAAGTTGGATGAAGGAAAGAATCAAGCCCTCTAGTGAGGAGAGGGAGAGTATCATCTAGGAGATGAGTTTGGTATGGTAACCCCTAATGTACCTACTTGACCTATCACACACTCATGCATCCTAGTTTAGTTGATTCAAGTCGATTCGAGATTCAGTAAGTAAACACTTGGTCATAGTTTTTGGGAAATTTGGAATGTTTGTTTATTAGTCTTTATTTCTTGGTTTGAATTAAATTGATTGAATCTTTGTATTGGGTACATATGTTTTTCTTTTTGTATTTGATATATATGTTAATCGATATGTATATACATTAAATGTATATATGTATGTATGCGATAACACATGCATATGGTCATATACCCATATGCGCACACGTAGGTAGAAATACTTACGTATACACATATATGGATATGACATACACATGGGAAATCAATTCGATATATATATATATATATATATATATATATACTCTTGGTATATATACTTATTGATGAATATATATGTTATTATAATTAAATGTTAAATAATGGTATATATGTAAATATTAATATATATGTAATATGTACATATTTGACAATGTATACATACATATATATTAATATACGTATATACATTCAATATCAATATATATGTATATGATTGGTAACTGAATGGTTTTTAATATATACGTTAATACATATATATTATAATTTATTTAAGTATTATAATATATATATGAGATTATATATATTGAATGGTATGAATAGATACAAACACATGTAATGCGAGGTATGCGAAAAGAGTAATGCTTATATAAAGAAAATATTTTTGAACATAGCATATACTAAATGCAACACATATATTCATATATGCCCTGAAGTGATTATTGCTGCAATATAAGTGAATAGCATATAGCGTTGTGAATGCATTAATTATATCATTTAATAAACTAATGGTACACTATTTTTCTATGCCATGTAAAGTAAAAGAGATGCATTTAAATGTTAAATTTGTTAAGTGTTTGGAAGCCATGCATAAGTTAGTCAAAGCATTAGACTTGGTCAAGCCACACTAAGGTAGAAGGTAGCAAGATTTTGTATTAGGTTTTAACTAGCGGCCATTAATTTAGGCGCCATAGTATGAAGGTGGCAAGTAGAAAATCCATGGTAAGAGGAAGTAAACTTGAAAGTAACCGTTTCCATGTTTTGACTTAGTAAAATAGCCATTGCTAGTAGCATATGGAGACCGAATCAGTGAAGGTAAAGAAGTTTATTATTGTTGGGATTGTTACTGTCTTTGTTTTTTTAATCTTTAAGCAGCCACATTTCACAAATCTTTCTTAGTCAACCTATTTGGGAGTAGAGTTGGTTTTATAACTATGTTTGCAGCTTAGAGGTGGAAAAAGGAGGGGAAAAGGTGGTGAATAAAGAAGATAAATTGTATCTTTAAGCTTCTCAATGTTTAGTATAAATAGAGGTAGTATCTTAGTCTTTTGGCATTCATTCTTTTGGAATTCATTTTCTTCCATTCTATTGTAGTTTTTTTGTGCAAGTAGTGAAGAATGAGAGATTTCTTCAGTGTTTGTGAGTTACTTTTTGAGGGTTTTGAGTGTTGGGAAAGAGGCTTAGATTGGGCATAATTTTAAAATAGGAGCAGTAAATGGAGTTTTGATATTGAGCTTTGAGAGCAAGTTCTCTATTGAAAGCTAAATTTCCATGCATGCTAGTCTTTCTTACCCATAATTATTTCTATTTCAGAAATATGTTTAATTGAATGAATGCATGCGCTCGAGAAAGTTATAGTTTTTTACCATAGTTGTTAACCAAGCTAGTATATATAGCTAGATTGGAAATAAGTTGTTTTAGATATCATATTAGTGTGATGTCTATATAATTATCATGATTGTCATGATTGTATGACATAGTTATATTAAGCTATCTAGAAGGTATACGTATATGATACTGATATGGTTGCATGTTACTTATTTGATTGCATGCATTATGATGTTAGTAATGCAATGAGAATGATAGGATGTTAGATACATCATCATTGATATGTTATGATGTTATGTAAACCATGCTACTAGTTTATCCTTGAATGGTTACTCTTATTTTCTTGAGTGTAGTGGGAATGTCTATTTCCTAGGGCTAGGATATACACTTGAATATGATTATATTGATAATCAACAATAGGGTTGAAAAATTTATTAATGATATGGGTGATCCCACAATATTGTTTTACAATTTTTAGCTAAACTCGACATTGAACTGAATTTTTTTAACTAAATCTTCACTTTCGGGCACCTATAGTGGCTAAACCGTGAGGAATTTGAAGATGATGTAAACTAGTGATTTATGATATTTTGTTTCTAGATTCTAAATATATTTTTTTCAAAAAATTTGGAATCAAATTGCACTTCTTTTTCCATCTCCTTCGAAAACTAATTTTTAACAGTAAACACCATTTTTAAAGAGTGGAGTTACTAGCTAACACAACTTTTTTCTACGAAGGGTGATTTTTTTTTTTTTAATTTAGATTCATAACTACGATATCTAGTGCATGGAATTGGTTTCACAACACTTCATTGAATATATTTTTTCTTAATTAATTTTCAAAGTCAAACTTGTTATAATTTAGACATGATTTATTGGCTAAAACATAACTTTTTTTATATATATCAAAATTCCATTTTATATTTTTTGTTGGATCACGGACATCAATATCTAGTGGATAGATATGTTTTAGATTTTTTTTATAATCTTCTATTTTTCCACATGTGAAGAATAGAGAGCTTGATTTTTGTTGAAAACCTACATTCACAAGAAATAAAAAATAAATATAATAATCAAATTAAATTTATTTAAAATTATACTTTTTGGGAAGCTTATTATAAGGACTACATACTTACAAAAAATAAAATTTAAATGAATTCATTTGATCCCCCAAAAGGTAAATCAAAAGTGGGTTTTTATCAACATTTTGATAGGTGTAAAGGAGACTCTATTATAGGAATGGTTTACACTAGCGGGGTTATATCCAAGGGGGTTTGATCTAAGGTGGTTTGATCAAACCCTCTTAAATTGGAATTCTTTAAATAAAAAAATTCAAGGCTTAAACCATTATATTTTCTAAAAATATGTGATTTCAGCAAAAATCAGTATCCCCAAGAAAGTGTAAACCACTATTGTGGGATCACCCATATATATTTTTTTGGTTATGCTAGTGGGTAAATGCACCAAGATGGTTCCCAAAAAGGGGACTTAAGTGGACAACTTTTTTCTAAAATCAGGAAATACTGACCTTGGACATGAAATTGAGGATAGTTACACTCAAAATTTTGAGATGGAACAAAAACAAGGATCGAAGTGCTCCGAGTCTACTTTCTAAACTACTAATTTATTTTTAAAATGGTTGAGATTAAAGGGTTCAAAAGAGGGATGTACACAAATTGGTGTTGTTTTTTTCAGAAAAACATAACATAGTAACTCTTGTACGACCCTCGTATGGTGAACTTTTTTTTAGTATTTTTAAAATCACAACAATCAGAAGTTAGCTAACAGTACGCAGTTGATGCATGATTATTCTGATAATTTTTTAATGAATATTTGATTTTTTACTAATTTTCAAACTGGACATTTCCTGAAAAATAGAATTGTGGCCATGCTACCCCTACAAATTTTGGAAACTAATTGAATTTTATTTTTTTATTTTTTTTAATTTGTAGAATGGAGTCTAGTTTCTAAAAATGTAATTTATTTGAAAATTTGATGAATGGTTAATTTTTAACCAAAAAAATACCAAACACTACTTTTTGGAAAAAAAAAGACATACAAATAAAATAAATTATGGATGAAAGGCTTAACATTTTCAGAAAGTGAAAAAAAATACATCGTTGGATAGTTAAGAGAGAACCCAACATTACCCATGTGTTTGATTTTTTTGATATTGAACCACGTGCAATCCTGATGGTGAGCACGAACTCGATTATGTGGAATATGGTAGATTTTTTAAAAACACATCTCTGGTCATTGGGAATGCCCTGCAAGCCTTTGGGTTGGTATTCCAAGGAAAATACCAAGCTTAAGGCTTGAGAATTCCCAAACAAAGATATAACGCAAGTGCGCTATAACGCGCTCGCGTTATATTTTAGTTTTGACATTGTTTTTGCTTCTACAAGAAACATGTCAACTAAGACATAACACGAGCACGTTATATCGTGCTCACGTTATGTCATCCTTTATGTTAAATACCAATATATTGAATGTATGCTAATATATTTGTATGTTTGTATCTACATGTATGCTTGTATGTCATGTATGTATGCATGTATGCATGCTTGTATGTATGTACGTATGCTTGTATGTATCAATGCATATATATTGTATGTGTGTATGTAAGATTGTATCTACACATGTATATATGTCTGCTTGTATGGATGTAGGATTATTTGTACATATGTATTATGCTTGTATGTATGTATTTACGTATGTCTTTAGAGGGAGGGAGAATTTAGAGAGAGAGAGAGAGAGTCTGGAGAGATGGAGAGGGGGTGGAAGTGAGAGTTTAAGAGAGAGGGAGTGGGAGAGAAGGGGTTGGAGTGAGAGGGACTTAGCTAGGTAGGGTGGGAGGGATATAGGGAGGGAGAGAGAGAGAGAGGGGGTGGGAGAGATAATTGAGAGGGAGAGAGAGAGGGGGCGGGAGAGAGAGACAAAGAGAAAGGGAGAGTTATGTAGGTAGGGTGCCAAAGGGAGAGACTTAAGAGATAGGTAGTGAGAGGGAGTGGGAGAGAGAGGGAGTGTGAGTGAGAGACCTGAGATCTAGGGAGAGGGTGTGGGAGGGAGTGACCTGATAGAGGTAGAGAAAGAGGGGGGTGGAGTGAGAGGGACTTATCTAGGTAGGGTGGGAGGGATAGTTAGAGAGAGGGGAGAGAGACAGAGAGAGTTACCTAGGTAGGTTGCTAGAGAGAGAGAGAGGGTGTGGGAAGGAGAGACATGAGAGAGAGGGAGAGAGAGGGAGTGGGAGAGAGTGGGATAAAGTGGGAGGGACATAGAGAGAGATGGATAGAAGGAGTGAGAGAGGGTGGTAGGGATTGATTGAATGAGAGGTACGTAGAAAGAGGGATATGGTAGATAGAGACAATTAGAGAGGGTAGGAGGGAGGGAGGGAGGGAGAGGTGATATGTATAGATAGAGAGAAAGTGATAGGGGTTGATGGTATAGGGTTGAGGGATTAGGGTGGAGGACCTATAGGGTTGATGGTTTCTAGGGTATTAGGGTTTAATGGTTGAGGGTTGAGGGAATAGGGTCGATGGTAAAGGGTATTTGGTTGAGGGTATAGGGTAGAAGGTTTAAGGGTTTAGGGTTAAGGGTTTACTTGGTTGAGGGTAGAGTGTTTAGGGTATAGGTTTGAAGGTATATGGTTGAAGGATTAGGTTCAAAGTCCAATGTAAGGGGTATAGGGTTTAGGGGTATAGGGTTTAGGGTTTAAGGATTGAGGGTTGAGGGATTAAGGGTTGAGGGTTGAGAATTGAGGGTTGAGGGTTTACTGTATAGGGTAGAGGGTAGAAGGTTTAAGGGTTTAGGGTTTAAGGGTTGAGGGTTGAAGATTGAGGGTTGAGGGTTGAGGGTTGAGGGTATAGGGTATAGGTTTGAGGGATTAGGGTTGAGGGTCCAATATATAGGGTAGAGGTTATAGGGGTTGAGAGATTAAGGGTTGAGGGTTTAGGGATTAGGGTAGAGAGTTTTCTTGCATTTAATGGTGTAAGGGTTGATGGATCAGGGTTTAGGGTAGAGAGTATTGGGTTGAGGGTAGAGGGTAGAGGGTTTAAGAGTTTGGGGTTTAAGGGTTGAGGGTTGAGGGTCGAGGGTTTAGGGTTGAGTGTTTAAGAGTTTAAGGGTTGAGGGTTTAAGGGTCAAGAGGGTTGAGGGATTAGGGTAGAGGGTTTACTAAGTTTGGGTTTAGGGTAGAGGGGTAGAGAGAGGTAGAAATTAAGGGTAGAGGGTTCGGGTTTAAGGGTTTAGGGTTTAGGGTTGAGGGATTAAGAGGTTATAGAGTAGAGGGTATAGGGGTTGAGGGATTAGGGTTTAAGGGTTGAGGGTTGAGGGTTGAGGGATTAAGAGGGTATAGGGGTTGAGGGATTAGGGATGAAGGGTTGAGGGTTGAGGGATAAGGATTGAGGGTTGAGGAATTAAGAGGGTATAGGGGTTGAGGGATTAGGGTTTAAAAGTTGAAGGTTGAGGGTTGAGGGATTAAGAGGGTATACGGGTTGAGGGATTAGGGTTTAAGGGTTGAAGGTTGAGGGTTGAGGGATTAAGAGGATATAGGGGTTGAGGGATTAGGGTTTAAGGGTTGAGTGTTGAGGGATTAAGAGGGAATAGGGGTTGAGGGATTCGGGTTTAAGGGTTGAGGGTTGAGGGATTAAGAGGGTATAGGGGTATCCATCTCTCCCACTATCTCCATATACCCTCTATCTCTTAACCATTTAAACCCTTAACCTTTAAACCCTTAACTCTTAACCCTCTACCCTCTATCTCTCTCTTAGTCCATCTCTCCCTCCCTCTATATCTCCATCTCTCCCACTATCTCTTTCTCCCCCTCTCCCTCTTCGCCCCTCTCTCCCTCTCTCTCCCTCTTTCTCTCCCACTCTCTCTTTCTCCCACTCTCCCCCTCTCTCCCTCCCACTCTATCTTTCTCCCACTCTCCCCTTCTCCCACTCTCCCACTCTATCCCACTCTCTCTTTCTCCCACTCTCCCCTTCTCCCACTCTCCCACTCTATCCCACTCTCTCTTTCTCCCACTCTCCCCATCTCCCTCCTCTCTATCTCCATCTCTCCCACCTATCTCTTTCTCCCTCTCCTCTCTCCATCCCTCTGCTCCTCTTTCTCTCTCTCTTTCTCTCCTCTCTCTTTTCTCCCACTCTCCCCTCTCTCCTCCCCTCCTATCTTTCTCCTCTCCCCATCTCCCACTCTCCCCACTCTCTCCCACTCTCTATTTCTCCCTCTCCCCTTCTCCCCTTCTCCCTCTCTCTCCCCTCTCTGCTTGCCCCATCTCCACTCTCTCCCACTCTCTCTTTTCTTCCTCTCCCCCTCTCCTCCTCCCTCTCTATCTCCATCTCTCCCACTATCTGTTCTCCACTCTCACTCTCTCCTCCCTCTCTCCCTCTTTCTCTCCCACCTCTCTCCCTCTTTCTCTCCCACTCTCTCTTTCTCCCACTCTCCCCCTCTCTCCCTCCCTATCTATCTCCATCTCTCCCACTATATCTTTCTAACCCTCCCCCTCTCTCTCTCTCCCTTCCTCCCTCTCTCTCTTTCTCTCCCACTCTCTCTCTCTCTCTCACACACACACACACACCTCTATCTCCTCTACTATAAGGGTGCAGGGGAGAGATATAGAATTAGGATAGAGGGTATAGAAAAAGAGGGAGAAAATAAATATATTAAGAAAACCATATTTCATATAAAGTGTGCATGTTTTGAAAAATTAGAGATGTTACCATTTTAGGAAGAAATAACGTGTGCGCATTATAACGCGGGCGCATTTTTTATTCCACTAAATACGGTAAAAAATCTCAATATACCCATGATGTCAAGGCCCACAGTCTGCATATTCTCCTAGTTTTGTGCATGCTCCGACAAAAAGTAGCTTTTGATGATGTTGTGAAGTGTGCAAGCATGTTTTTCACATTCCATCACCTTTGCATGAAATAGCAGAGTTTCCACGTTGAAAGACATATAATATCAATTGAAGTTTGAATTCCATTGAAAACTGATATACAATTGAAGTTTGGAGGGGAACAAGATTTTGAACAAGTAAAATTGTTGTGGAGTTTGAAGAAAGAAGAATCTAAGGCTACATAATTGGGTTGAACTCCTCTATTTCAAATTCTGGTTTTTCAGGTATGTGAAGTCTTTACACATTTTCTTTCATTCTATTATGGCTTGCTTTCATTTTTGTTTGTCATTATAACCTTACATTGTCAATGCACATTTTAAATTACACAATTATATACACTTTCCAATTACCATTTTAAACTTGATGCAGAGCATCTACGAGGATCCAAAAATCATCAAGGGTACTTCTGACCCTAACTTAAATTGAAGAAGATCAACGAACAAAACTCAATCATCTTTTCATCAAAATCCTTCAATTTCACTTGATTTCATATTTCCACAAAACATTATAACTTGGTTTCAACTCTTTGTCAAACTCAGAAAATAGATTAGCCACCATAAAATTGATTGTAACATAGCATAAAGCTGATTAGAAACTCAGAACCATTGAATCCATTCATGATTCACTAATTCAAGAACTCAATGCTGCAACTTACATGGAAAAATAACAACAAATCATGGAAGGTAACTACCAACCTTTATTGAGACATCCAAGAAACTATAATAAACATGTTAATGATTGAAATAAACCAAATACACATTCCAAATATCTCACCAAAATTTATCCTTTGAGCATGCTTCCCCTTGCATTATTCGAAACCCGTGGTGTAGGGGCACCTACAACCATGTTTTGAAATCTACTTTGGTGACAATATGTCTTAAGGTCTTTGGGTGATTTCAAGAGTTTTTAGATGCTTTTTCATATATTTTATTGAAAATAAGGTCTAAATATACCAATCTTTCATGTATTTAGGGATTTTATGTGTTTGGTGATCAAATGTGCAAGTATGCACTCTTGCTTCAGAAAATTATCAATTTTGCCATATAATCTTTGAAGGAAAATTATTCAAATTGTAAATGGAAGTGCAAGACAAGAGTCTAGAAGTTGTATTAGGGAGTAAATAAACGTTTTTGAGTGGTCTTAGGTGTCTTGGACAACAAATTTGCATAATGTTGCTTATTTAGCAAAAGTTGTCAATGTTAGCAATTTTTAAGACAAATGAAGGTCTTGGTAGTTAACAAGTGGTGATAGGTTGGTAGTTAATAGGTGGTTATAGGTTGGTATTTAATATGTGGTTATAGGTTGGACCTTCAAAACACCTTGAAAATATTGAAAATAACTGATTACAATCAACCAGGTTCCTCAAAACATCAACCAATGATTATGTCATTCACAAGTTGTCTTAAATCTTCCATAATGGCCCCATTGTTTACAAACACAAACTATAATTCTTAAGGCACAACCAAACCATTATTTTCTTAAGAAATATTTTTTTGAGTTAGTACAACAAAAATGAAACCTTTCAGAAGTCTGCCCTTACGCACAAACTCAGTTCCTTTATTGACTATCCACATTACTAGTAGCCAAGCATCTGCAAACTATCACATGTATCTCCCAAACCATGCACACACTTCGGACTATGATACTTATTTTGGAAACCCATTTCCATCATACAAAATATATTACAAGATGGATATTAAGTCCTTCAGAGAAAATGCTTCTAAACTAGTTGTTTCAATCTGAGAATAAGCCTAACTAAGCCTTAGTGCAAACAAGGGTTATTGGTTTTTCTACCCCCAACACCAAAACCTCATAACCAATTTACATAAAATACCTTTCATTTGACCTTCCCAAGCTTATAATTCCATTATAAGTTCATTTACAAACACATTTCCATAAACCCTAAGCTCTAAGTTTCACAATTCCCTGTTTTACCAGTCTGAACACAATTTTACAGTCAAGAAAAATTCTTTTCTTCACACCTTAGTCCTCACCATATGATTGGTAACCTTTGAAATATGAAATTACATTCAACAAGGATTTTTTACACCAAAATTGAGAACTTTCATTGAGTAGAATGGGAGAAACACAATTTCTCAAGTTCACTGTTTACCCTAACAGAGGGTTTGACAGTTTTAGAGAAAAATTGCAATATCTAACTCAAACATTAAGAAAAATGCATGAAATTTTTTTTAAGTGGGAGGTGATTGAGTGTGACAACACTTAAAAACATCCAACCAAGTATTTCTACCTGTACAAATTTGTACAAGAGCCTGGAACAGCGAAATTCTAAAGAAAATACAGAAAAATAGTTTGTTTATTCATTCAAAATCAGATATTCAATCACCCACAACTTTTCAAACATACACGAGGCCTTATAAAGGCATTAAATACATGTATTATCAACTTCCAAGTTCCTCCAAGCGAAAATAAGCCCATATGACTTTTCACCTTCCCTATTTCATAGTTTTTGTAACTTTTCACAATTTTGTATTTGTGCAAATTTTACAAATAGTGAAAACTTTACAAAATACACATAGGACTTAAAAATTAAACCTCCTAATGATTCCCATACATGGAAATTTTCTTTAATGAACCTCTTACAACATGGATATACCCAAAATTGAATCAAATTTCAAAATGGAAGCATAGATTGTCAAGGTGCTCTTGCACCACAAAGTTATCAAACACTCACAATGCCATTACACTCATTATGATTGTAAATTACATGATATTTATCTTATTTCCCCTCAAACTCAACTCCCCCAACTTATCTCTTCACAACTTTGCCAAAAAATGCATTTTTTTGCAAATGTCCATGCTTCCATTTTGAGTCTATCTTGCAATCATGGCATGCCACGTTACCACTTTTCTTTAAGGCATTCTAGATTGAAAAAAATGATGTCACATTTTTCTATGCTAGGTTAAATTTTGCACAGGATGATTGTAAGTATTATTTAAATGAAGCCTTGAATGACATATATTTTTCAATTAACTTGAATGGATACATTTTTTAGGAACTAATATTCATCTCATTACCATGGTACAGATAAAATTATTTGCCATGCCGAAGAAAAAGACAAAGAGGAATCTAACAAACAAAGAGAATGAAACCTTCAAAGAAAAGGAGAGAGTTTGGGTGGCGGCATATCATGAAAAGAAGAAATTGGAAATGATTGACGAAAATAAGCCAATTGAAGAGGAACCTCAACCATAAAAAAAAGAAGGAGAATTGGCAGCACAAAAGGCACAAATGCGAAAGCATCATTGTAAGACAGATTCAAATACCGTAGTTGGAGATACACCCTCTACGACAAGTGAAATGAATGGACACCATTAAGCACAAGAGAATATGGAGGGACACCATCTAGCATAAGTGAATATGGATGAAAACCATCTACAGCAAGTGAATATGGAGGGACACCATCTACCTCAAGTGAATATAGTTGGACACCATCCAACACATCTCAAGTTGAGAGTACATCATCACTCGGATTTGATGAAGAAGGTATGCCATCATCCCCATGTGAACCTCAAGGTATGTCTTCTTCTCCACCCTCGATCGAAGGTACGCAATCTAGCCCACCTCAATTAAATATTGATGAAATTCCTAATGTTGAGATGTATGTACCTAGGAGAACACCACCTAGAATTTTGCGTAGAAAGCCAAAGTATTTGATTAATATTGATGATGAGATTTTTTAGCACATGGAAGGTAATATTTCAACACGCACTTGTAGAAGATATGCTGATAAGATTTGAGAACGATTCTTTGAAAGGCTAAATGAGATTGAAAGATGTCAACTATTTGTTGAAATGATGCGGGGTGTAAAGTATAGGAACATCATGAAGACTCTTGGGTTGAGAACATCGAATCCATCGAGTGAAGACACTATTGTGAAGAATCTAATGGATGCTTGTGAGAGTGTGGGTAAGACCTCACGCTCAAAGGATAGTAATGTCACCCGACATGTCATTACATCGACTTTGGTAAGTTTTCAAACAAAGAGAGCTCGTCTCATTAAAAAGACGAGTCAACAAATGGGAATTAGTAGAAAAACTCTATCAAGAGCCATTCAAAGGCAGCAAAGAATTGAGGGAAATGATTCAAATGAATTATGGGCATTCTCGGGGAAATGGTCATGAAAAGATAAAGAAGTTGTCGAAGTCTTGAGAACACTAATTGAAGAGTATTGGAAGAATAACACAAGGCCATCTCTAAATGAAAGGGATGTGGTAAGAAGGATAATCGGTAGTCGAAATCGTGAGCCACATCCAAAGCATTTTTTGGATATGACTCAAACCCAATTTTTTCAAAAATTTGAGAATAATTATCCTCAAATTAGTATTTGTCAAAAAAAAATTCAAATTCTTAAACCTTTTTATGTCAAGATAAATCACGTGCACACACTACTTGTTGTTGTAGACTATGTATTGAATTTTCTAACCATTATAATGTTTATCATTCTATATGTGTAGATTTTCATACTAACAATGTTTTGTAGGATTGTGGCATAGAAGCCCAACAAAAATCTTCAAGAGAGTTCTTATCAAAAAATTTATGTGAAATAGAGGATGGCCAGATATTCTACAAGACAACATGCTTGGATGGTTCATGTGAGCGTTGCGGTGGTTTCCAGCGTATTCCAGTATGTCAACATATGGAAAGCACAGATGAGGTGGGACAAAAAATAGTAGAGTTTGGGAAGTATAAAACAGTGGCATATGCTACAAAAGATGGGTCTCAAGAAAAAATTTGTGATTTGGTTATTGAGAAGATTCCAGTGTACCATTTTATGTCCATGTTCTATGACAATATACTGTCTGAGTATGCAATGCATACCCATAGAGCCCGATGGTTGGTCATGCAATTCAAGCTATGCAAGGACACCTTTCCAGTTGGAAGTATAGTATCAGTGGTTGACTTTGTGGAGAACTACACTCTATAGCCACAACATGAGGGTAGTCACAGTATTACAACTCCACACAGGTTTTGATATTTGTGCACATATAATTCATTCATGCATCTGATAGTACAGATGACTAAAGGAAGGTATTGAGGGAGTACCACTTTTACATTACTGATGATCGCACACATTCTCTAGAGTTCATGAAAGTTTGTTTCCAAATGTTCTATAGTGGTTTGGATCAGAGGAGCATAGAATGCGACTAACATATAATATGGTCAGATAACTGTGCAACACAGTTCAAGAACTCATGCATGTTCTACTAGTTGTGCATGATGCATGTCATTATAGTTGTTCAATGTATGTGGAACTTTTGTGAGGCTGGACATGGAAAGGGGGAGCATGATGGTGCAAGAGCATGTGTGAAAAGAGCATTAGCATGAGAAGAGTTAAATTATAAATACAGTGCAAAGTTGACAGATGCAAAATCAATCGTCGAGTGGTGTAATGCTTCGATGGGTCTAGGTAATCAAGGCACATCTTTAGTTCATATATTTTTTCGGTTGATGGATGATACTAACATTACACCATATGAATAATATTGTACAGTAACAAGATCGAGTGAGGTACACTCTTTTCTTAGCTCAATGGAGGTTCATGGAGTATCGATACATGAAAGATGGCATGCTTTTTTTCTTCATGTACAATGCAAGCCTGGAATGATTGTGAGTCAGGGGAGTGGGCTAACAAATGGTTGACAATTTATCTTAGCCCACTTCACACGTATCGCCCTCCAACGGCATTGGACCTGACACAGATGGAATCATTGGTCAACTTTGACCATGTATTAGATCTAGTTCAACTAGGTGATATATCTACTTGCTTAGTTTTTGAAATTCCATATTGTTATCTTACTTCGTACTGTATTCATAATGTTGACAAATTACAACATATTTTATGCACATATCAATGCAGGGCATGTTTATGCAGTTATTGTAGATGAAGACAATGAAGATGGAATAGACTATTACTTGTGTCATTGTGTTGAGGCCAAAAATAAATTGGAGGCCCTAGTTATAGATGGAGAAAACATTGAATACCCTGCAGGCTCAGTTGTGGTTACTGGAACATGGCTTAGAAGGTACCCACATTCGAGTGTTAAACATTGGCTATTTTAGGACTTTGACACGCATCGTAAGATTCTTCATTACTCGAACCTTGTCGTGGCATCAAATGTTTTTTTTGTTCAACTATGGGGGTAGACCTTTGAACAAGACCTTGTGGAAGGTATGTGAGTCTGACCATGAGGCAATACTTGACACAATAAAGAGTAGAGCAGACCTAGATGGTTCATTCGATTAATTTGTAAGTATATGCATATTGGTTCTTATTAATTTATACTTGTATGCACATTAATTTTTTTGATGCCAATGCTATCATCTTCTTTTCCTTTGCATATTTGTAAGTAACATACTAAACAGTGATCGGTGTCCCCTTACAAAAGATTCAGATATATGAGCCATCCAAGAGAATGTTAGCTAGAAAAGCAATGCAACATCCTTATTTTCATGATCTTGAAAAATCTCAATCATGATTTTAAGCCATTAGAAAAGTGTGGGCAAAGCTTGGTGAGGGAATTTCAAGTTATTCATTTGAAGTTAACCTTATCATGAGCAGCTATGATGTAGACATTATAAGAGCATCTGATATTTTAACTTACTCTATTCATGAGAGGTGTTGTGTGCAATAGGTATGTTGGAATTCCCAGTGAAGATGTATGACCAGGAGTGACTAATTTGTGAGACCCGCATGCCTATTTGTAAGTTCCTTCCATCTATTTTTATTTCATTTCCATTTTCGATGCTCTTTATTTTTCTCTTTTACTTTGCATATTTGTAAGTAAACTAATAAAAATTGATTGATCTCTTGTTGCAGAAAATGTTGATTTATGAGCCATCAAAGAGAATCTCAGCTAAAAAGCAACACAACATCCTTATTTTGATGATCTTGACAAATCTCAATTTTGATTTCAATCCATTCTAAAAGAGTGTGTGAAGTTTAGCAAGGGAATATCAAGCTACTCAATTGAAGTTAACTCATAATGAGCATCTATGATGTAGACATTTAAAGAGAATCTTGAATTTATGAGTGAAATTGTAAAAGATCTATGAGAACGAAGTACCTAAGGCATTGTAATGAGATTTACTCAAATATTATAATTTTGGAGTTCATGTTTGGTGCAGTAGCACCTTGTTTTGTAAATGCCTTCAATAAACAAATTTGCAAAATTTGAATTTTGAAATGTAAGCAATGTGAAAAAGGTCATTTAAATGTCATATGTAATGTATTAAAAGTCTCAAATAGGTCATTAGGTGATTAGAGAAGTGATATAAAGCATGTAAAGTTGAATTAGGATGTTTTAGGTGTGTGTGTGTTTATTTGTGCAAAGGAATTCAAGAAACAAAGGTGGAATTGTTGCTAAAGGGTTTTATGATGAATTTTCAAGTGAAAAGAGTGGATCCAAGTGGTATTTTGAGGAAATATTCTCAAATAACTTCACAAAAAAATGACTGATCTAGATAGATATTATTGAGTTACAACACATACTTCAAAATCAACAGTGACTATCTTGGAACATGTGCATCAAAAATGACCTTCTTCGTTATCCTCATTAGAGTAACTAGGCCTAATTTACAAAGAAACATACCTTTAAACATTCAAGAACCCCCTTAACTTGTTGGGGCAGAAATTATCATGTATCCAAACCCTTAAATCCACAATTTTTCTCGGGACAAACTCACTGCACCATGCCAAACCAAAACCCTTATTTTATGCTAATATAAGGAGGGTTTATTGAAAGGAATGGTTCCACACCTTACTAGAAAATTCCACCACCTCAAACCTTCTTAAAATCACCTACACAAACTTAGAAGACAATCACCTAACCTCTACATGCAATATTTTATCAAACCCTAGGGTGAAACCTCATTTTTCATTCCCATTTCCATCAAAATCTACAGGGGCAGCAACACAAACCCGATAAAACCTATTCCATTCACTTATAAATTTATCATCTAATCCAACAAGATTATGTTGGGCTCCTCTACAAAAACCTTTCTCGGTATTGGCTATCTTAGAGTGGTTTTCTCGTGGCGGCGGATTTTCACTTGATGAAAAAAGTGTCAAATTCAAGCTGCTCAAAGTTGCAAAATGGTGCAACTTTCGCTCTGCAACTCGTGTGACCAAACTAACTGCTCCAATGCATTCAAATAGGTATTTTTATGCTAGGCAGGGTCTTTTTTCACACCGAAACATGCAGAATTATTCTGAGCTACGTTCCACCAGATCAATCCCTTAAGGATCCAAAGTGCAAAATGGATGCAAACTTTAGCATGCTATTACGCAGATACTATGATGCTTAGAAACTTCTCTCGGTTTTGGCTATCTCAGAGTGGTTTTCCCGTGGCGATAAATTTTCACTTGATGGAAAAAGTATCAAATGCAAGCAGTGCAAAGTTGCAAAGTGGTGCAACTTTCGTTCTACAACTTGTGTGACCAAGCAAACTGTTCCAACACATCTGAATAGGTATTTTTACACTATGCATGGTCCTCTTTCATACGGATTCACTTTGAGCTATGTTCCATCGGATTGATCTCTTAAGGGTCCAAAGTGCAAAATGATGGAAAACTTCATCATGCTATTACTCAGGTACCGTGATGCTTAAAAATTTCTCATCTAATCCTATAGGATCGTGTTTGGCGGAAGATTTTCACTTGATGGAAAAAGTGTCAAATTCAAGTTGTGCAAAGTTGCAAAGTGGTGCAACTTTCGCTCTGCAACTCGTGTGACCAAGAAGACTATTCCAACATGTTCGAATAGGTATTTTTACACTAGGCATGGTCATCTTTTTCACCGAAACACGCGGAATCGCTCTGAGCTATGTTCCACCGGATCGATCCCTTAAGGGTCCAAAGTGCAAAATGGTTGCAAAATTCAGCATGCTATTACTCGGATACCGTGATGCTTGTAAACTTCTCATCTGATCCTATAGGATTGCGTTGGGCCCCTCTACAAAAAAATCTCTCATTTTTGGCTATCTCAGAGTCATTTTCCCGTGGTGGTGAATTTTCACTTGATGGAAAAAGTGTTAAATTCAAGCTATGCAAAGTTGCAAAGTGGTGCAGCTTTCGCTTTTTAACTCGTGTGACCAAAGTAACTACTCCAACACATCCGAATAGGTATTTTTATGCTAGGACTGGTCTTGTTTCACACCGAAACATGTGTAATCGCTTCAAATTACGTTCCACCGGATCGTTCCTTAAGGGTCCAAAGTGCAAAATGGCTACAAACTTTAGCATGTTATTACTCGGATACCATGATTCTTAGAAACTTCTCGTCTACTCCTACAAGATCACGTTGGGCCCATCTACAGAAATCTCTTTTGGTTTTTTCTATCTTGTAGTGGTTTTCCCGTGGCAGCGGATTTTCACTTGATGGAAAAAGTGTCAAATTCAAGTTGTGCAAAGTTACAAAGTGGTGCAACTTTCGCTCTACAACTCGTGTGACAAAGCGGATTTTTCCAACGCGTCCGAATGGGTATTTTTATGCTATGCTTGGTCCTCTTTCACACCGAAACATGCAGAATCGCTCCAAGCTACATTCCACCAGATTGATCCCTTAAGGGTCCAAAGTGCAAAATAGTTGGAAACTTCAGTATGCTATTACTCGGATACCGTGATGCTTAGAAACTTCTTGTCTGATCCTACAAGATCATGTTGGGTCCCTCTACAAAAACCTCTCTTAGTTTTGGCTATCTCGGAGTGGTTTTCCTGTGGTGATGGATTTTCACTTGATGGAAAAAGTGTCAAATTCAAGCTATGCAAAGTTGCAAAGTGGTGCAACGTTCATTTTGCAATTCGTGTGACCAAACTAACTACTCCAACATGTCCCAATAGGTAGGTTTACGCTAGGCATGGTCCTCTTTCGCTCCCAAACATGTGGAATTGATCTTACTTGCGTTCAACCGGCTTGATCCCTTATGATGGCATGCAAAACACTCAAAAAGAGAAACATACAAACGATGGTTGAGAAGTTCGAGTATTGCACACAAAAAGCGTATGATCATTGGTGCAGAGCACCTTGTTCCTCCATTTGATGAAGAAGGTATAGTTCAGTTGTTTTAGTGATTATCTGATGGTGAATAGGTTGTTCAATAGGTTGTTAAGGGTATTTTGAGCATGCTTTTTCTTGAATAAGGTCAATTAAGACCATTAGGTATGTTTTAGGGTGACTTTTAGGTCTAGTGATAAAAAATGTGAAAATTTCAATCTTGCATTAGAAGTTGTCTTTGTAGCCTTCGAAGGAAAAAGAATTGTGAATTTGTATATGATTGTGAAAGAATGCAGTATTTTCGATGTAATAAGGCTATTTGTATGCCATTTGTGTAGGTTTAAAGGTCATTAGATGTATTCATTAGGTTGGAGGAGTCTAAAGTTGCAAATTTGTAAGTTGCTTAAAGCAACAAATTTGAAATGCAATGGTTACTTGTTTTGAAAGTTGGTTTTTAGTTAGTTAAGGGCATGGATTAGTTAGAGAAGGGTGTAAAACACTATGTAAAGCCTTGAGAGGCTCAAATGGAGGTTGTTGATGAACTTTTGGAGAAGATCTAATAAAAATTATTCACACCGTTCTCTATTTTTTAGATTTTTGATACAAACTTGTTGATCCTATACTTGGTACGACCTCCAGCTTTCCTGTGCAGTCCCAAGGCTGACATGGATTGAAAGAGGGCTGAGTTGGCTTTCTTTTGGTAGTGGTTTGGTGGAAAACCATAAAGGATAGGAGAGTTCTTATCATTGAGTCAAGTGAATGTTAGAGTCTTAGTGGGAATATTTGAGAGAATCTGTGTCAAATCATAACTTGGTTGAGCCACTCTAAATCACCAATGGTGCTTTGCAATTCGAAGAGTGATTGAGAGCATGTTGCTTTGTTAAATAGACCTATTCGGGGCTCTAGGACAATGTTGAGTCCATTTCTTATTTGTATTATAAATTATAACTTGCTTTCTATCAAGTCCATTTCGTATACAAGAAATAATATTGCAAAAAGTTGACATAAATATTTCGATAGTGACCCATCAAGAACATATTAAAAATATTTTTATGAATCATTTCATGGAATGCCAATTGTAAACGTGTTTTTTTATTTTAGATAAAATTGTTTAGCATCAATCAATTAATATTCAAGACAAATCATGAAGGACAACAATGATCAATGCTATGGCTAACCAATTAATAATTATACACGTGAATAATTCAAGCATGTACATGTCAATAAGGGAAGCACAAGTACTCAAAAACACATAAGACTCAAAACGTATACACACAAATACATAGTATACACAAATTAATATAAAGTATATGCATGAATACAAGGTATACGCATGAAAACACATAAGCCACAAAGTATACATGTAAGTCATAAAAGATACACTTGAATACATGTAACTCATATCTATTGAACCATCAATTTAGAATATAAACATTCATAAAAGATATTTGTATTAAAAAAATAGCCATGTAGGCATGCATCAATATATGTCGATATAAGTATGAAATATATGTACAAAATAGCCATATAGGCATACAATGTCAAATATGTCTAATAAAAATATGTACAAAACTGCCATGTAGGCATACAACAAAGGGCTTTGGAATCAAAAGTTATTGCTCTCCATGCCTTGGAAGTAAATTATTTGCCTTTCCTTTTTGATCAAACAGCAATAGTTCTTTTACTCATTTTTTCTACGCTCGAGGAGTACTCCTGCTACTCCTCCTAGGGTTTAGTTCATGGTGAAGTTTTAAATGTTACAATAAGAAGTAAAGATGTGAATATATAGAAATTACATTATAAAAAATGATATATTTGACAAAATAATAACTTACCACCATCTCATGATCTCTCTCCATGAGGGAAATATTCTCATGCCCATGCTCACATGTACTCAAGCCCTGTATAAACCATACAAATAGAAATTAAACTACATGAACCAATAATGGTTTGATTTTTCACTAACTAACATCTATAACAACAAATGTAAATTGAAATTTACTAATTTGCCTCATACCTCTCCTATCATAGCCATCAAGGATTGTATAGCAGATGACACACCAATATCCATTGCCCTCGTCACATTCGTAGGTGTTTCGGCTTACAACATCTGAAAATAAAACAACAAATTATTTAATGTAATCAAAGATGTGCATATAAACTACAGAAATATATTAAGTACTTGATTCATTAGTTAAACTCTTTATTCTATTACCTCTCTATAGGTTTGAGTAAATCCACTGCCACTAGGAAGTGTTCCATCAAAACCTCCACTATTATTCTGGAAAGGATTCAGAGGAAGTTGGCTAGGTGGAAAGGATCCTTACTTAGTCATGCTGGCAAGTTGCAACTCATTACTACGGCCATACAAGCTATCCCCACCTACTTTCTGACAATCTTTAGGATGCCTATGTATACATTGGAAAAGTTGGAAAGGATTCAAAGGAATTTTCTTTGGGCCGGGATTGAGGAGAAAAAGAAGATTGCTCTGGTTAAATGGGAAAAAGTTAGCCGGGCTAAATCTAAAGGGGGGCTTGGAATAAGGAAGATTGCTCCCTCTAATAGGGCACTAGTTGCTAAGGTAGGGTGGGATCATTTAAGGAATTCCAAGGACTGGTGTAAAATCCTGAACGCCAATTACCTTCAAAACAAGCCTCTGATTGATTGTCTTTCGAAACCCCACCCTCTTAGTTCAGTTGTCTGGAGGAGTATTTGTAGCATTCAAGGTCTGCTAAAAAAGGGGATAAAATGGAAAATGGGGAATGGGATCAAAATTAAATTCTGGGAAGACGTTTGGCTCTTAGATTCCCCTTTGGCTGCTTCTGACTTTAGGGGGGTGATGATTGCTGCTCAGAGATTCTTTGGGATTTACATCTGTGAGTATGTGTCTGGTCCTCTTGGTGCTAGGATTTGGACAGAGCTAGCCCTTTGTTGCCCCCACTCACAAGATCTTAGTCATCTTGCTAGATCGATTCAGGTGTTACTATCCAGGTTTAGACTTCCTTCCTATGATAGAGAGGATGAATTCTTTTGGGCCTTAGATAAATAGGGGGATCTCTCAGTCAGATCCGCTTACAGTCTGCTGACTAATGTTAGTCTTGTGGAAGAACACTGGAGGAGAGTTTGGAATAGGCACTTGATCCCTAAAATATATTTTTTTTGGTGGACAACCTATCACAATAGGATTCTGACCCAGGACAATTTGAGAATTCGGGGTTTATGCTTTCCCAATCGATGCTTTCTCTGCAAAGAGGGGGAAGAAACTGTCAATCACCTCTTGCTTCACTACCCATTTGCTATTGAAGTTTGGGGGATGGATTATTAGAAATTTGAGGTAGAGTGGGTTATGAGCAAGGATCTTTTATCATTTATTATGGGCTGGAATGGGCCTTTTTTGCATCCTCTAGTTTGTGAAATTTGGAGGCAGACCCCCCTATCTTGGGTTGGTGTTTATGGAAGGAGAGGAATAATCGGGTCTTCAGGAATACTGAGCGGAGTCCCAAGGAGGTGTTTGGGATTGGTGTTAGGCTCGTAGAGGAGAATATCTTCCTCTTTGATGGAAAACTTCCTGAGGTTGGGCCGAGGGACTTTGAAATAAAAATGGCTAAGAAATGGCACTAGGAGCTAAATGCTAATGCCTTCCACAATAGGAAACTATTAGCTAGGAGGAACACCAAATGGGAGCCTCCGGATTATGGATGGTTTAAAATTAATTTTGATGGTGCTGCTAAAGGGAGTCCAGGAAAGGTAAGTATAGGTGGGATTATAAGAGATTCTATGGGCAACATGGTGGCAGGGTTTGCTGGTGGCATGGGGATTCAGTCGGCCCTTGTTGCTGAGGCTCATGCATTGTTCATGGGTCTCAAAATTGTTGTCTCTCTAGGAATTGTTAATCTTCATATTGAGGGAGATTCCAAGGTGGTGACGGATGCTGTGGAAAAGGAAAGATTCATAGGTTGGAACACTAAGGACATCTTATTGGATGCTAGTTTTCTCATGTCTAAATTAAGAGACAAAAAAGTGACTCATATTTACAAAGAAGGTAATAATGTGGCGGATGCGTTGGAAAATCTTGGCTCGGGGTGGGACTTGGCTAGATGTTGGAGGAAACCAGAACAATTTCCGCCAAACATTCAAGCTTTGATTGAGCGGGAAAAGGCTTACATGGTAAATAATGACTTACAACTTCTGGATGACGAGGACTGACGGGGGGGCCCACTGGCATTTTTGGGTGTGGTGGTGGATTAATGCCTTTTGGGGTATGAAGGATAGGTGGAGTGCCACAGGAAAAGATGAGAGTCTGTGGAGTAGGGGAAAGGGCATCCACGTGTTGTTTCTTTGGGATGGGAGAATGGGTATAGCTTATAAAAATATGATGATGAGATGGCAAGGAGGAAACGTTATTGATGTGATCAAGCCTAGATTTGGTGACATGATATGGGTTATTTGGAATGCCGTGATTGCTTCTCGGGAGCATGATGGTACTATGAGTATTAAGTTTTGGGAGAATAGGGTACTTGGTTTATCTCCTAATTATTTTTGGAGATATGAGTGTATGAATAATGATGGGATCATCCAAGATGCGTACTGGTTGTATTCTAGAAGTTTCACGTCGGCTAATTTCACTAGTGGTTCTTTCGGCTTTGTTTGTTTGATTACTAATGTTAGCTTGTTGGGTTATCTGCATGGGATTTTGTGCCTTTCCTGCCTTTCCGCCAACTTTTGGCTCCTTCTCTGGTATCAATAAATCATCAATTGCGGTGTCTTTTCTCACTATTACTTAGTTCCCCTCCGCGCATGTAAATGGCTTGAAGGGATTAATTGTCGTAAGCCCTGCATTAATCATCCTTGTTTGATTTTTGTGCGCAATGTTTGGCTCTGGTTTTTTTTGCATTTCAGAGTTTTTCCTGTTCTTCCTAATAGTATGGGTGGAGATAGGGTGCGGACGGAGCTGGATAGCTGTGATGAATTCTGGAATAACCCTCTATCTACATTGAGGGAGGTATTGCCCTGCTCATGGAGCGTCTGGTCGGCCATGATCCCATCCTTTTAGGACAATTTGCATGTTCTTAGAAGGATAGAAGGGTTTCTATTGGGGGGATTCCATTTGAAGTTAGCGAGGAGGTCATTGTGCAGGCCACGGGCTTGAGCTATGAAGGGAAAAAATACCCTAAGCACACCAAAAAGCCAGACCACGAGAGCCTTAAGGCTTTCTTCAAAGGAGAGGAGATTCTGGTCAGGAGTCAAGTGGAGTTCGAAAGAGCTGAGCTCCCCAAGCCGTGGGATATGGTTTAGATGGCTCTGATGAAATATGTGACACTGGAAGGTAGGTACAAAACTTGTTTTTTCTATCACTTTCCTCTGCTTAACCATCTCAGACATAAAATGTTGCTTAGCTTTCTGTTTTTCCTTCTTATGGACCTGGAGAGCTTGGTGGATAAATGTAATGCAGCGGCCTATCATAATCCTGGTGATCTCCCACCTCTCCCACTCCATCAGGGGCTTATCTTTCACCTGTACCACTTTCATCTCGCCCTCTGCCCACCTAAAGTCATCTCTGTCCATGTTGAGAATATTGATCCCATTTCTTCGATTCACATCTCCCCGACCGAGTCCATGAGCCCTCCTCTGAAGCCTATTACTAATAATGTGGGGAATACCAAAACCAGTGTGGCCAATAAGAAGCTCAAGGGTGGGTTAGGCTTGGCTCATGCTAGGGCGGCGGAAGGGCTCTGCAAGTTAAAGGCCACCCAGGTTGACATGGCTGCTAATGTCACTAAGTTGAAGATGGGGAAGGAGAAAGGTTTGCAGGCTACGATTGCTAAGGAAGGCGAGGGCAAGGGTAGGAATGTGGTTGGGATTGACTCCAAAGGGGAAATGGTTGTTGGGACCACGGAGCTGACTGGTGGGGAAAGTGGTAGGAGGAGATCGGGGAGGCTGGCCAAGAATAGCAAAAAGAGATTGATTATTGAGGACTCGGAGGTGGAGCAGTCGGACAATAAGGGTTATAAGGAGGAAGAGTCTAATGATGAGACTGATGATTTGGGGGAGAAGCCCCTTCCTATTCTGATGGACAACAAGACTCCTTGCCTTGGCTCTAACTCACACACTCCATTGGTGATTGAGCCTGGTGAGATGCAAGAGACTAGGGATACTGGAGAAGATTCAGATATGGTGGCGAAGAGATTGAACACCCTAGATAAAATATTTAGGGGCTTGACCCGCTTTACTATGAAACTGAGCCACATTGTTACTAGTGCGCTGTAAAATATCATAAAAGAGGAACTAGAGGGGAATAATAGCCAAGAAAACAAAGAATGGGTGGGCGATGAGGCAGTGGACCTCCTGATCAAGAATTGGGACGAGGCCAGTAAGCTGTGCTTGTTGGTGGTCTATCGGTTGTTTTTCGGCTGTCAATGTGTTGTCCCTGGGCTGTCTCTGTAGTTTTTTTTGTTAATTTTTCCTGTTGTTGTTTCATTCCTTTTTGGCCCTAGTGGCTCATTATGAGCGGTACAGCACCCCGTAAATTCTGTTTAACTTTTCAAAAACATCCAAAATCGCATATTAAATTACCATTCGTAAAACAATGCTATTAATATGCAATAAAATTATAATTGTTTACTAGTTACATACCCCAATGATAGGTGTCCTACAGAAATAAGTTGGTGGGGGGCCGGTGTATCTAGTCTCAACACTATGACCCTACAATTTTATTAAAATCATAAAACATTTTTAGTTAATCTTGCATTTCAAAATCAAAATTTAATAAATTAAATTTAATGAACATGCACTAACTTTTACCTGACTATCAATTCCATATCCCTCATCCAAAATGTCAGCTGCCCTCTCCATCTCCATAGCTGCAGACGGATCCTACGTACCAGTCTCCTGAGTGTCGGTAGGGTCATATGAACAAGTAGCCCCGCAAGATTGACACACATGTGTTCAAAGGCCACCAATCAAAGACTCCCCTGGATGGTGCTGTAGAATAGGGCTAGTATGATGGATGACACTCTGGGTCAAAGTGTTGATTGCCTATAATGTCTCTATGTCAGAACTTTCCTTCATGATGGAAGGCATAACAACGTGCTCATGAGGTGGCCTAGCGAGAGATCGTCTACCTTGTCATGTAAGATCCAACTGTGCATCGGGTCTATCCTAGGCTGACCCCCCACCTCTCCCCTGTAAATCCCTCATATCAAAATAATTTGGGATTTTGCTCAATATGAACTCTTTGTATAGTTTCCTAAGGAAATATTGCAGGACCTCACAATTGTTGCATAGTGGGTAATCGAAGACCATGTATGACCTATCATAAAACTGGTCCCTAATCTGTTGGTGGTGACACCAATGGATCGGAAAAATCTTCGCATTGAGGGTAAGATTTTGATTTGTGCATGCATCGATGAATAATGAGCACAAATCACCTTTTGTAACTTTTAAATCCTTTACATCTTTGTATGATAGTTTATTTGCATAATAATCCCTAGCCGCCTACCTCCTATCTTGCCATCCAGTTATTTGTTTGTTAATTGAATCTATAATTTTTAACATATCTTTCAATGAATTTGCTAGGGTCATTCTTTCTGTGGTTGAACCATTTGGATCACTCAACCTACTGATCAAATCCTCAATTTGTTTTTTGTTGTTCTCAATTTCACTCATTAGATATTTGTTGAGTGCTAGGAGGGGGTTGAGTGATTGGTGGAGGAGGTTGTTGTTGTGGTTGGTCTTCCTGTTGAGGATCTTGAGGGTTTTCAGGTTGATTTGCATCTCCTAAAAATTCAAACAAATATATATCAAATTCAACCTAAAACTAACTAATTCAAAACAAAAACCATAGTTCCCTTGCCTCTCACACCTCCTTGTCATCGTGGTGCCATCGTTGCAAAGAAATATAAATTGTTGGTGAAGAAATTTGTTGAATCACTCCTCCTTGAATGTGAGGGCGAAAATACGGGGGTTTTGGCCACGACTACAAGAAAAAAACAGTCGAAATAAGGTTGACAAGTTTTCACTTTTTTCTTTGCTTTTAACAATAAATAAATGGGCTCGCGTTATTGCTTTGTTGTTGTTGAGCCTCAGTCTCAGCACAACAATCCATAACACGAGCATGTTATAGCGTTCTCATGTTATTTCTTTTCAAAGTTTTGTTTGAAAGGTGTCCACAAAATTTCTACCCATTTCCATGCACCTGCCCTACTATCTATACTTGACAATGAGTCTATACCTTTTCATGATATTTTATTTTTAAAGAAGGAATTATGTTTCGGAAACCCAAAGCCATAATATGAGGGAACTTAAAGGTGTAGAGGCACAAACTCCTCTTGAGCTGAAAATGTCCTCCATATTAGATATGAATTTAGTGTACATTGTACACATGTGAATATTTGATTCTCACTGAAATAGAGGATTTATGATTATTTATGAACATTGAAACATAGAAACCTTATAGGAAAGATCCATGAGAAATGCAGAATAATCAAAAGAGCATGTTGATGTGGGAAATCATATGGGCAAGTGCAAGAAATTTGGTCCATATTCAAGGGAAGTGCCATTTTTTCAGCTTAAAAAAGTTGCCAACTCATTTTTTAGATTAGGTACCAATTTTAAAGTGGATACTCATTCCAATAAGTTTGAAACTCACAATACATGTTTTTCATTTTGATTTAGGCTGAAAAAAGGCATGGAAACCCAACACTTGGCCTTGGATTTGCAAGTACAAGGTCATGGCAATTTCAAGAGAAAACGGTAATATAGCTGATGAGGCTTTTCTAAAAAAAAAATTATGAAATTAAAACCCATTATAGATGATAATGTCTACTTTTCAAATATATAAAAAAAAATTATGATTGGATTATTTTTCTATTTTTTAATTATTTAATGAGTAAACTAGTCCATAAACTTGAAATGTCAAGTTTTCATTATTTTTTTATAACTTTTAATTTTTGAATTTTCTTCTTAAAAAAATTATATGACATCAATCTATAAACAATTATTTACACAATGAAAAAAATAAAATTCAAAAAATGATAATTTTAGGTCAAGTTATGGTGTCTGCAGACAAGGGTTTTGAAAGCCAAAAATTAAGGCCAATAAGAATTATTTAATAAATAAATATTAAGAGAAAAAAAATTTAAAAAAAAATCCTCATCAATATTTACTATAATACACATATCCCCCAAAAAAGAATTAGAAAAATAATTTTATTTAGATAAAATTATGGTGTCTGTACACATGTATGGTATGGTCCTAAAAAGGTGACTTTTAAAAAGTGGTTTTTATACATGCATATGAAAATTTATTTTATATCATCTGGGTATTAGAATAAATTACATATTTTAAGGTTCAATGTGTAAGTGCTTCAAATTTTATGTCCAACAATGACAAATTCTAAAAGTCAAGAAAAACACTTTCACTTTTTGAACATTTTATGGACCCACCTGCTTGTAGCTACCCATATTTATAATTTGATATGCATGTTTGTAGCATTTTATGGTAATAGTCGAATAGTGCCAACTAGAGGGTATTGTCATAATATCTATAATATTGTAAATCAAATATATGATAGCATTAAATGTTATGCTGGGGAAAATGGTAAGGCATAGAGGTACTATGTTGGAAGTGTCATTTTGTGATGATATGTAAACCTATATATGGTTTGGTGTTTGTTCCTGGGACTAGGATAAACCAAGCTTTGAAATAACCTAAATGGTCAAATAGATCACTGTAAAATACATTATCCATTGGGATGGAATCATGCTATGGAATAAACTCTTTAAGCTCGTTAGTATAGTCATATTATTTACCAAATCGAGCAATAGGGTGGGTGAACATACACCATCCACTTTATAGAGGTGAGACACCACTCCTTAAAAGTGAGTTTCAATGTAATGATCAAATCTTTGGCCAAAGTAGTGTAAGTAGCCACTAATTACATTGTCAATTCATTGTGCACCATGGTTACATTACAAGTCTGGGAATGTAGTGCACCTCCACAATTCACCCCTTCTGGATGTTTGTTAAATGTTGTTTTGAGATGTTGGAATTTAATCGGTTATAGTGTTGTCAATTAGTGATGAACTAAATAAATTATTGAGTAAAGTATTTTATAAATGGATATAAATATATTTATTAAAGATTATGATTATTAATAATTTTGAAGTGCAATGTAATATTAAATAGAATAAAATAAAATATATATTTTTAAATGGAATGTTATAAATAAAAAATAGTAAAAGCATTGTTAAAAGGATGAAGAAGAGTGGTAGTTGTCGGTAGTGGGAAAAATTGAATAAAATAAATTAGTTAGTTTTGCAAAAATAAAGGGGGCTTTTTCGTTATGTTCTGGTAACAAACCTTTCTTTTTTTTCGTGAATAATCCTCTGGTTCTGGAAAAAAAAATTCTTCTATTTTTCTTTTGGGGGGGTTTATTTAAAAATTAGTCTAGGAGACATGAGAATTGTGCAATGGAAGAGGGAGGAAAAAAGTAAACAAAATAATCGTCCATCATAGTACTCACAGGGACCACAAATCTCTGGAGGGCATTTTGGAACATTGCCTTATTGGGTAGGAAAAAAAAAGCTCAGGCCACAGAATTCTAGTTTACTTTTGGATCGATATACACGTACTTGATAATTTCTAATGTTTTTCTATGCATTCATTATATTTATCTTCATATAGATAGCCCTACAATGCATAATCTTGTTTGAAAAACAAGGATAGAAAACTAAGACGGGGGGCTGAATCAGTTGTTACAGAATTAAGACTTATTCAACTTTAAACAACCTTTAATCTTATATCTGATAATTAATAGTGGAAGCATAAATCAACAAAACATTAGAGACACATGAGTACCAATATTTTATACGTGGAAACCTTGTTAGGGGAAAAACCACAGTGGATGTTAGTCCACAAGATTATACCTTGTTAGAAGTATAACAAAAGATATGAATAGGGAATGCACATGCATTCAGACACACTGCCTAGAGCTCACTGGTTAGAGGAAGGCTCACTGCCTTACATAAAATAATCAGATTTAATCCATCTGATGAGGTTGAACTAAGAAATTAGCTTCTACAAAAGCCTCATGACAGTTCTAGTTAGGCACAAAAAAACTTCTACACACTCTGCTCAAACTCCTTCACACTTTGGTCAATCTCTTTCACACTCTACTCTACTCTTGAATTATTTGATCTTTATTCGCACATATACTTCGCATACACACACACTTGAAAATGAAGAAATAATTGCTCTTATATATTCACTATATGGATTTACATCAACAACTCTGTCGGCCAAGAATAAAGAATAAATTATAATTGTCAGCCTTAATACATGAACAAATATTGATGCGCACCAACCTAAGTAGGTCATAGCATAGTGAGGAACTAAACCAACATCCTTGAACACTCCAAACAATAAAATATTAATCCGCATGGATCCTCAACATGTTACCACCATCATGTTAGCCAAGAACATGAAAACTTGAGCACTCATCGGAAAAATCTCCAATCACGATCACACTAAACAATGTGAATGCACAACAAAGATAGAGCATGATCTAGACTGATCCATGAACATCATAGGAGCATACACAACAACTGAAATTGCAAGAATTTCATCATATTCTTCCAAAAACACCTGCTATAGTAACAGGGTGACTGTAGGAACACATAACTTCATAACTTCCTCAATTCTTGATGTGTACCATTGAAACTTACAGACAACATACTATATAGGCTTAGAAAAAAACCCTTTAATGTGTGACACCTAAAACTCAACGTATAGAACTTCTCATCACTTGGATCTTCAGAGCATCACATACTGCCTATAACATATTTATTCTAATTTTCTCAATCTCCTCGACATATACAACCTTTAGAATCACCAATGCTAATAGTGTTGACATCAATGACAACCACATATAAACAACACAACCACAACATCCAACAATCTCCCCCTTTGGCATTGATGGCACCACCTGATGTGAAAAATAATACCATCAACACAACAAGTTGTTCACATTCTTCTCTCCCTTTGATCTGTAGTACTCGTCTCATAGCACTTCTCTCCCTTTCTTTACTCTTCTCCCCCTTACTTCAAGAGTTTTTCACATTGTTCTTCTCCCCCTTTGAATCAATGGCAAAATGCACATGCTCTGAACTGTATATTTAGCACATCTGACTACTCCCCCTGAGTAGCAGCCACCACAACATCAATCCAGAATAAGATATGGCTATGAATTCACGGACTGATGCAAAGACCTGCATCACTTAGTTCTGATTAGGAGGGGGAATCACCCCTAACTTTCCTTTGAGGTACTCAAAATTATCCTTAGGTAATGGCTTAGTAAAGATATCTACAGTTTGCTCCTTGGTAGGTACACACTCTAGTCTAACTTCTTTATCATTTACTTTATCTCTCAAGAAGTGATATTTTATGGATATATTCTTTGTCCTTGAATGCAACACTAGATTCTTATAAATGTTTATGGTGCTTGAGTTGTCACAAAATATAGCAATGGGTTCTTCATACTCAATTCTGACATCTCTCAGCATCTGCTTCATCCACAGTACTTGAGTATAGTTATTTGCAGCAATAATTTATTCTTCCTCGGTAGTAGATAATGAAACGGAATTCTACTTTTTGCTTAGCCAAGATACCAACTTCTTTCCCAAGAAGAACGCACCACCACTAGTACTCTTCCTGTCATCTACATCTCCTGCCCAATCAACATCATTAAAAGTACCTAGGATAAGATCATCATCCTTAGGATACCAAAGACCAAAATCAATTGTCCCTTTTAGGTATCTGAAGATTCTTTTCACAGTAGTCACATGAGACTCTTTTGGATCACTTTGATATCTAGAAACCATGCATACAACATTCATTATATATGTCCTAGTCTGAGTCAAATAGAGTAATCCACCAATCATTGACCTATATCTTGTTTAATTTTCTTTAGGAGAATCATCATTCTATGTAAGTTTGTTTCCGGTTACCATAGGTGTACCAAGTGGCTTTGAGTCTTCCATGCCAAAAAATTTCAGTAACTCTTTTACATATTTAGACTAGGATATAAAGATTCCATCTTCTAATTCAGTGATTTGTAATCCTAAAAATAATTTCAGTTCTCCAATCATTGACATTTCAAACTCACTTTTCATTTCATCAACAAACTTCATACACAAATCATCATCACCTTCAAAAATAATTTCATCAACAAAGACTTCAATGATCAACTCTTTATTTTGATCCAAATTGAAATATAGATTGCTATAAGCAGTACCTTTATTAAATCCAAGCTTCAACAAGTATTTATCCAATCTAGCATACCAAGCTCTAGGAGCTTTCTTAAGTCCATATAGAGCTTTCTTCAATTGGCATACCATGTTTTCTTTGTCAGTCAATTGAAATCCATCTGGTTGCTCAACATAGACTTCTTCTAGCTCACCATTTAGAAATGTTGACTTTACATCCATCTGATAGACTTTGTAATTCTTGAAAGCAACATAGGTAAGAAATAATCTTAGAAATTCAATTCTAGCAACAGGGGAAAAATTTTCTTCAAAATCAATACCTTCCATCTGTGAGTACCCTTTGCAAACCAATCTTGCTTTGTTTCTGACCACTTCACCCTGTTCATTCAGCTTATTCTAAAACACCCATTTGGTTTCAATTACATTTTTGTTCTTAGGTCTATGAACAAGATCCCATGTATTATTTTTCTCTATTTGTATTAGTTCTTCTTTCATGGCTTCCATCCAATGTTCATCTTTGCATGCTTCATTGATATTGCTAAGTTCAGTTTTGGAAATTAGAAAATACTCTTCCAAAATTCTTCTTCTAGTTTGCACACCTTTTCTCTTATCTCCTATGATCTGACTGTCAGAATGATTTCACCTTGCATACCTTGGAAATTTAGGACTTTCTCTAACTTCTTGTTCTTGTGTTAGTTCTTCTGCACTTCTGCTATTTTTTGCTTCTTGATTCCCTTGGTTCACCAGAACAATTTGAAGTTGATTCTGCATCTAAACATTATTTACATTGTTAGTACTATCATGATGATCATTTGAATCATATCCACTACATCTGGATGGTCTGTCAATATCTTCATCAACTTTGACATATGCACTTTCAACCATTTTCTTCAGCCTTTTATTAAAACACCGATAAGCTTTTCTCTTAGTAGAGTAACCTAGAAAGATTCATTCATCACTTGTAGCATCAAACTTGCCTATATAATCATCTCTCTTGATGTAGCATTTGCTTCCAATTTTTTTGAAATACTTGACAGTAGGCTTATTACCAAACCATAGCTTAAAAGGGGTCTTACCAGAATTACTATTGACATTTACCCAGTTAATGGTATACAAAGTAGTGCTTACAGCTTCTCTCTAGTAGAAATGAGGAACATTTGCTTCCAAAGTCATGGTTCTAGCAGTGTCTAGAATGGTTTTGTTCTTTCTTTCAACAACTCCATTCTATTGAGTGGCCTGAGGAGCAGATAGCTATCTTTGGATTTCATGCTCTTCATAGAAAGAATTGAATTCCAGGGAAGTGAATTCACCACCTCTGTCTGACCTTAAGAATTTTATCTTTTGGCCTCTCTCATTCTCTGCCATAGCTTTGAAGCTTTTGAAATTTTCTAATGCTTCATGTTTTTCTTTTAAGAAAGCATTCCATATCACTCTATAGTAGGGTAAGTGCACCAATCTGTGACACAATTTTGGCTATTAAGATGCCACTTTTTTTTTTGAAATCAGGAAAATTTGATTTGCACGAGAAAATAAAGATAGTTACGCTCAAAATTTCAAGATGCAGTAAGAAAAGAAGTTGAAGTGCTATGTGTCTAGTTTCTAAGCTACTATTGTTTTTTGAAATTAATGAAGATTAAGGGTCTCAAAAAGGGGGGGGCCCAAAACAGGTCATGTTTTTATCAAAAAAAATAGCATAGCACCTCAGGGCTCCCCCCTTTTTGGTTAACTTTTTTTTAGAATTTCAAAAATCCCAATAGTGAGAAATTAGCTAACACCATGTAGTTTATCCTCCTTCTTTTGGATTATTTTTTTAATGAATATATAATATTTTATGAATTTTCAAAGTGGACACATCTTGAAAAGCTAAAATTTGAGCGTGCTCCCCCCCAAATTTTTTTGCAAAATAATCAAAAATTGATTTTATTTTTTTTCATCATGTGTATAATGGAGTCTAGTTTCAAAAAATGTAATTTGTTTCACATTTTGATGAACGTGTAAAAATCTATCCTAAACCTAGCACATGTTGGTTTTTGACCAAAAACAAAGGCATTTACAATAGAAGCCATGGATCAAAACCTTAACTAAATCAAAATGAAAAAAAAAATTATATATTTAGATAGTTGAGATAGAGTTTAACGCTATCACACTTTTTGTCATTAACTTGCATTGAAATACGTGCAAATTAGATGGGGAGCACGGTCGAAAATATGAGAAAATTTAGCAAATCCTATTAATTAACACGTCTAAAGCAGGCATTTTGGAGAGCACCAAATTTGGCGCTCGCCAAATGACTCATCACATTTGGTGTGCACCAAATTTGGCATGCGCCAAATGTGATTAGTCATTTGGCGAGCGCCAAATGGCCTGCTTTGCACATAACTAGATTTTCGCTTTCTCTGTCAAGGAAACTATATACATGAAATGAACATTTAAGTATAAGTTGACATTTACATATGGACATTTATTTTCTTATACTTTAAGTTATATTTCATGCATATATAGGTAGGATGTTTGAGAGTGGTTTCAAATCTCTAACAGTTATAATGCAAATTCTAGTATTTGGAAGATCTTAAAAATTTCAGACTTAGTAAAATTTCAATAATCAGCATGTCAAATTTCAGTAATTAGGAGGTCAAATTTTAGTACTCAGGAGGTCAAATTTCATCTTTCTCTCTCTATCTCACTCATTTTCATCTCTTATTCTCTATACCTCTCTCTCTCTCACTATCTCCATCCCTTTATCTAACAATATCTTCCTTGAGCTCAAGAACTATGTCTCTACATGTCCATCTCTCTCTCCTTCCCTCTCCAATATCTATCTCCCTCCCTCCTTCCCTCTCTACATTTTTCTATCTCTCATCCCTCTCCTTTAATCTCTATGTATCTCTCTCTACCTCTACACCTACCTATCCCTCCGTCCCTCCTCTCTTTCTCTCTCTCTTTGCTTCCCTCACTCTCTCCTCCCCTCTCTACTCTCTATCTTGTCATTCTCTCTCCTTCCCTCTCTAGTTCTCTCTATCTCACTTCTCTCTCCTTCCCTCCCTCCCTCTCTAATTTTCTCTATCTCCCCATCTCTCTCCTTCCCTTTCTACTTCTCTCTATCTCACCTCTCTTTCTCCCCCCTCTCTCTCCCTCTCTCTTCCTTTCACCCACCTTTTCTCTCTACTTCTCGCTATCTAACCTATCCCTCTATACATCTTTCTCTCTCCCCCCTCCTTCCCTCTCAATCTCCATCTCAATCTCTCCACCTTCCTCCTTATCTCTCTAATTTTAAGCTCCATCACACATCTCTATCACCTATCTCACTTCTCTCTTTCCCCTTCCCTCTCTACTCTCTTTCTCTCTATCTCACCCCTCTCTCCCTACCTATTCATCCCTCATCTCTCTTATCTCTCTCACCTCTCTCTCTCCATCCCTACCTCTTCCTCCCTCTTTCCTTCCCTCTATTTTTCTCTTTATCTCCTCCTCCCTTAACCTCTCTACCTAGACCTCTCTCTATTTTGTCTCACCTCTC
>CM021107.1:201046748-201117034 GCA_007115665.2 Sequoiadendron giganteum
CTCCCTCCCTCTCTCTCTCTCTCTCACACTCCCTCTATCTCTCTCCCACTTTTTCTCTCTCCCTCTCTCTAATGTCTCTCTCCCTCTCTCTAATGTCTCTCATTCCCACCCTATCTCCCTCTTTCTCTCTCTCAAGTATCTTTGTCCTACCCCATCTTCCTCTCTCTCTTTGTCTAGTCTCCTCCTCCTATACCCTCTCCCTCTCATAGTGACTCCCTCCCTCTCTCACTCTCTCTCCCTCTCCCACTCCCTATGTCTCTCTCTCAAGCGTGTCCCTCCCACTACCTCTCCCTCTCTCTCTCAAGTAGAGGGTTTAGGGATTAAGGGTTGAGGGTTGAGGGATTAAGAGGGTATAGGGGTTGAGGGATTAGGGTTTAAGGGTTGAGGGTTAAGGGTTGACATGGTATAGGGGTTGAGGGATTAGGGTTTAAGGTTTGAGGGGTAAGGGTTAAGTGTTGAGGGTGCACCTATGTGTATGTCATTATTTTTAGCTTAATTTCTTAAAAAAACGTAAAATAATAGTTCAACTTTCTAAAAAATAGGCAAAATAATAGTTAATTTCCACTTTTCCTAAAAATTCGTCAATAGTATTTGTAATATAATAATAATATAATATAATATAATATAGTTTAATATAATAAAAATATAATATAATATAATATACATAATATAATATAATAATAATAAATATATAATAAAATTAATTTAATATAACATAATAACATTAGTATAATAATAAAACAATAATTAAATAATTTAATACTACAATTAATCATATTTTATTAATAATATAATATTAAGGATAAATATAATTTACTAAGTATAATATTTCAAAAATCATATAATAAGAATAATAGAATATTATAATAGTAGAATAATATAATAGTAATATCAAAGTAATAATACAATATTAGAATAATATAATAATTTAAATATTAATAATATATTATTAATAGTAATAGTAATGTATTAATACAAATATAGCACTATAATAGTAAATATATAACAAAAAAATCATAATATAAAAATATTATTATATTATAAAAAAAAATAACAATAATAATATAATACTAACAATATATAATACATAATCCAATCATTTATTTTTATCTTCCCGTGGCCTTATTATCTTTATTGTTACCGCTCTACTGCAGGCTTGACTTTTCTTCATGCGGTATCGCGGTGTCCTTTTTACTCCCCACATTTATTGCCTCAATGATCCTTTATTGTGCTACCATGGTCACTGGGATGACTATCAGCGGTACCGCGGTAGCCACCCTTAATCACTAGTGCCAACCATTAACTGCTCCCTACTGTCCTCCATTGACTGACTTCGTCGACCACTACCATTACTGCGATCACTGCGGTATGTGGTTTAACCACGCGCGGTACCGTGGTAACCACTTTGACCGACACCACTACGGTTTTCTCACCGCCACCGCACTACCGTGGTCACTGGCTTGAATGCTAGTGGTACCATGGTAGCCACTCTACAAACTGTTGGCTGGATTCATTGACCGCCCACTAAACGTCCATTGTCACCCTTCGCCACCCACTACCTATTTACCACGATCACCACGGTCTGTGGTTTAACCGCGCGTAGTGGTGCGGTAAACATCTCATGCCTGCTCCGTTAGCTACTACCTAACCACCATGCTACCGCAGATAGTATGATGTCCCCCCGCGGTATAGCAATAAGGGTTAATGTGACTCCCCCAAACAATTACTGCCCTACTGTGGGCCCCCACATATGAGCCCGCGGTTGGGCGGTAAATAATATATATAAAGTGATTTTTTAAGGGAGCGGTAGTGATATAAAGTATATGAGCATTTTTTGGAAAGGGGAAAAATGAATTTTATATGGAAAGATAGGAAAATGATAGGTCTAGATGGAAAAACCTTAGGGTTTTTTATGAAAATAGTGGAAAATCACTTAAGTTTCTTATGGAAATCAACCTTTAAACACTCAACCCTCAACCCTCAACCCTCAACCCTCAACCCTCAACCCTCAACCCTCAACTCTCAACCCTCAAACCCTCTACCCTATAAATTAAACCCTCAACCCTCAATTATCAACCCTTGACCCTTAATACCTCAACCCTAGGTAGGTAGGGGAACATAGGTGAGATACAAAGTGATGAAGGGAGAGATAGGTAAAAAAAGGGATAGGGGAGATAAATATAGGTAGAGAGGGTAGGAGATGTAGAGAGAGGAGAGATAGAGATAATTAGAGAGGGGAGGGAGGGACAAGTAGGGAGGAGATAGAGCTGTGTGTGTGTGAGAGAGAGAGAGAGAGGAGACACGGTTGAGATATAGAGTGATGGAGGGAGAAGTGGGTAAAGAGAGGGAGAGGGGAGATAAAGATATATATAGAGGGAAGGAGATGTAGAGAGAGATGATAGATAGAGAGAAGTGGAGAGTGGAGGGATGGTGGGAGAGGAAAGGAGTAGATAGAGGTGAGTGTGTGTGAGAGGGAGAGAGAGTGAGAGGAGAGAAAATGAGGGGACAGAGGAAGGGTGAGAGAGAGAAATAGATTAGAAAGGGAAGGGGGGAGAGATATAGAGTAGAGAGGGAAGGAGAGAGTAAGAGAGAAATATGGGTGAGGGAGAGAGTGGTAGGTAGTGGAGTGAGAGGTAGGTAGAGATGGAAGGAGAGAGGGAAGGAGGGAGAGTGAGATGGAGAGAGTGGTCAAATAGAGACTAGAGAGGTAAGGAGAGAATGGGAAATACAGATAAAGAGAGAGAGGGAGGTTGGAGGGAGGAAGAGGTAGAAAGGGATAAGGGAGACATAAAGAGGGAATGAGGGAAAGTGGGATAGAGAGAGAATGGTGATTTAGAGAGGAGGGAGTGAGAGGGAAGGAGGAAAACTAGGAGAGAGGGAATGGTGATTTAGAGAGGAGGGGGTGATAGGTAGAGATAGAGAGGAGAGAGTGAGAGAGAAAGAGAGGGATAGAGAGATAGAGAGAGAGGTAGGTAGAGGAAGGGAGAGGAGAGATAGAGAGCAGAGAGGGAAAGAGGTAGGGAAGGAGGCATAAGTGAGATACAGAGGGATGGAGAGAGAGAGTGATGGAGGGAGAGGTATGTATAGAGAGGGAAAGTGAGAGGAGAGATAAAGAGTACAGAGGAGAGGGAGAGGTAGGGAGACAGAGGTGTGTGTGTGAGTGAGAGAGAGATAATAGTGAGATAGAGAAAAATATTGATTGAGAGAGAAAGTGGGGGAGGGAGGGAGGGACAATAGTGAGAGAGATTGGGAGGAGAGACAAAAAGAGGTGGAGGGATAGGTAAAGATGGATAGTTGAGATAGATAGAAGGAGAGAGATATAGGTAGAGAGAAGGTAAAGAGAGATAGAAAGAGGGGGAGGGAGAGAGGAGAGATAGAAAGAGGGGGAGGGAGAGATAGAGAGAGTAGAGAGTGAGGAGAGAGATAGAGAGAGTTGATAGAGAGAGAATTAGAGAGGTAAAGAAGGTGGAGATATTGAGAGAGAGGAGGCAAGGAGGGAGAGAAATAGGTATAGAGGGAAAACTAGGTAGAGAGAATTAGATATGAAAGGAGAGATATAGAGAGAGGTAGGGATGGAGAGAGAGGTCTAGGTGGAGAGATGTGTGATGGAGCTGAAAATTAGAGAGATAAGGAGGAACGTGGAGAGATTGAGAGGGAAGGAGGGGGGAGAGAGAAAGATGTATAGATAGATAGGTTAGATAGCGATAAGTAGAGAGAAAAGGTGGGTGAAAGGAAGAGAGAGGGAGAGAGAGAGGGGGATATAGAGAAAATTAGAGAGGGAGGGAGGGAAGGAGAGAGAAGTGAGATAGAGAGAACTAGAGAGAGAATCTTAGGTCTCTCACTCACTCACTCCCTCTCTCTCTCTCTCTCTCCCTCTATCTCTCTCCACTATACCCTTAACCTAAACCCTTAACCCTTAAAAACCCTACCCTCTACCCTCTATCTCTCTCCAACTCCCTTCCCCTCTCTCTGTCAAGTCTCTCCCTTCTACCCCCTCTCCCTCTCTCAAGTCTCTCTCTCTCTCTCTCTCAAGTCTCTCTCTCAAGTCTCTCCCTCCTACCCCCTCTCCCTCTCTCAAGTCTCTAATGTCTCTCCTTCCCACCCTATCTCCCTCTTTCTCTCTCTCAAGTATCTCTGTCCTACCCCATCTTCCTCTCTCTCTTTGTCAAGGTTTAGGGTATAGGGGTTGAGAGATTAGGGTTTAAGGGTTGAGGGTTGAGGGATTAGGGTATAAGGGTTGAGGGTTAAGGGATTAATAGGGTATAGAGGTTGAGGGATTAGGGGTTAAGGGTTGAGGGTTGAGGGTTGACATGGTATAGGGGTTGAGGGATTAGGGTTTAAGATTTGAGGGGTAAGGGTTAAGGGTTGAGGGATTAATATTATAGAGGGGTTGACTGATTAGGGTTTAAGGGTTGAGGTTTGAGGGGTTGAGGGATTAAGAGGATATGGGGGTTGAGGGATTAGGGTTTAAGGGTTGAGGGTTGAGGGATTAGGAGGGTATTGGGGTTGAGGGATTAGGGTTTAAGGGTTAAGGGTTGAGGGTTGAGGGATTAAGAGGGTATGGGGATTGATGGATTGGGGTTTAAGGGTTGAGGGTTGAGGGATTAAGAGGGTATGGGGGTTGATGGATTAGGGTTTAAGGGTTGAGGGTTGAGGGTTGAGGGTTGAGGGATTAAGATGGTATAGGGGTTTAGGGATTAGGCCTCACTTATCTCACAATCCCTCTCTATCAACCCTTAAAACCTTGAAAACTCAACCCTATACCCTAAACCTTCATTCCTCAACCCTTAAATCCTAAACCTCTAAACCCTCTACCCTCTACCCTCAACCCAATACAATCAACCCTAATCCCTCAAGCCTTAAACCCTTAAACCCAATTAAAATCTCTACCCTAATCCCTAAACCCTGAACCCTTAAACCCTCTACCCTCTACCCTCTACCCTCTACCATTAACTCTTAACCCTCTACCATCTATCACTTTTCCACTCCCTCCCTCTCTCTCTCTCTCACTAACTCCCTATATCTCTCTCTCCTTTACCCTTAACTCTAAACCCTAAACCCTTAGCCCTTAAACCCTTAAACACTCTATCCTCTACCCTTAAAAATCTACCCTCTACTTCTCTTTATCTCCTCCCACCTCTATCTACCTAGACCTCTCTTTGTTTTTTCTCACCTCTCTCTCCATCCCTACCTCTCCCTCTATCTTTGCTTTCATATCTACTTCTCTCTACCTATTTGTCCCTCTATACCTATTTCTCTCTCCCTCCTTGCATCCTCTCTCTCAATATCTCTACCTTCTTTCCCTCTCTCTCTCTCTCTCTCTCTCTCTCTCTCTCTCTCTCTCTCTCTCTCTCTCTCTCTTTCAAGTCTTTCCATACCACCCCCTCTCCCTCTCTCAGGTCTCTCTCTCACTCACTCACTCAATCCATCTATCTCTTTCCCATCTCCCTTAAACCCTATACGTTCAAACCAATACCCTAAACCAATACCCTAATCCCTCAACACTTAAACCCTTAAACCCAATTAAACTCTCTACCCTAATCCCTCTATTAGGTATGTCACTCACTCACTCCCTCTATCTCTCTCCCATTCCTCTCCCACTCCCTCTCTCTCACTCTCTCCCACTCTATCTTTCTCCCTCTCTCAGATATCTCCCTCCCACTCTCTCTCTCCCTCTATCTCATGTATCTCCCCCCACCCCCTCCATCTCTCTCGAATCCCTCTATCTTGAGTACTCCCTCTCCCTCCCACCCCCTCTCTATCTCTCAAGTCTCTCTCTCTCTCTCTCAGTCCTTGTATCTCTCCCATCCCTCTATCTCCCACTCCCTCTCTCTCCTACTACTCTCTTAGGTATCTCTTTCCCACCCCCTCTCTCCCACTTTTTCTCCCTCTCCTTCTCTCTCGGGTGTCTCCCTCCCACTCCCTCTCCCTCCCTCTCTCTCACTCTCTCTCTATCTCTATGGATTACGATTTAAGGGTTGAGGGATTAAGCCTCACTTATGTCACAATCCCTCTCTGTTAGGCCTCACTTACCTCCCACCCTACTTTCTTAGGTCTCTCCTTCCCACCCCCTCTCTCCCACTTTGACTCCCTCTCTCTAAAGTCTCTCCTTTTTAGAGGAACATATTTGGCGCTCGCCAAATGGGTTTTACCTTGAAACGGTAAAAATAAGGGTTGACCCCATGATTCAGGCCCACATTCTCCTGTGTTTGTCTGGTTCAATGCTTTGTCCGAGTCAGAAACACCTTTTTTTCTGCAGTTGACTTCATATTGTACCAATCTATGCTTGATCCATCACCTTTTTACCACCAATCTGCATGGTAGACAATGTAGAAGAAGATATTTTGAAGTTTCTATATCATTTTACATTATCTGAGGTAATATATTCATTTTGGTAAATTGAAATTTTTGTCTTTAGTATATTTGTTTGTTTTTGACAATATCAACTAAATTTCCTTAATGATTTTATTAATCATAACAATTGGACTTAGAATTCAACATTGAATTAGATGGGATTTGCATAAAAAATTTCAATTTTTATGAGTTTGAAAAACAAAAAAAATTTAAAAAATGACATTTACTTAACATAAATTTACTTATGAATTCTATTTTCATTGCTATAGTAGTCCATTTCCAACATGGCTAGTGGAATTCACTCTATTTCATTCTTTTTCCAACTAATTTGGAAAACTTTTATTTTCATCTAATTTGGAAAACCTCATTGCCAAAGAAATAGTGAATAATGATAAGATATAGCATCACAGACCCTTCTTTGAATCCATATTCTTCATGACTTTGTTGACATAAAAAGTTTGGTTTTGAGAAAAATAAACACAAGAGTCTCTAGTTTTCATTTAGGTGGCAGCAATTTATACCCTAGGTTTGTGATTCTCATTGATTTGATGTATTGAATGGTTTCCACCCCTCTCTACATCAATTTTTTTGTAAAATGCATTACTTACTTTTGTTCTATGTGTGTTTGTGGACATGTAGCATTCAAGGTCATGCCGAGGAAATGACCAAAGCCTCTAACACCAAAAGAGTGTGCAGTTAAAAATGCAAGGAGAAGAGTATCAAAAAATGTAGCTTGTGAAGCAAAGGAATTACAGCCCATGCAACCACAAACCTATGTGCAATCTAAGAGAGATGTCAAATTGGCAAAACAAAGGGCACGAATGAGGAAAGTTCGTGGAATGAAAAAAATGAATACAGAAGTTGGGGGCACATCATCAACCATAGGTGAAGCTCAATGCACATCTCCAGTTGAAGACACATTGACAACAACATGTGGTTTTCCAAGTACATCGGAAATCACATCTCCAATTGAAGATACACCATCAAAAACATTGCATTTTGAAAGTACATCAGCAAACACATCTCTATTTGAAGGAACTCCACAAACTACATCTCAAGTTGGAGGTACAACATAGTTTACATGTCAATCTCAAGGTATGTCATCAATTGCACCTCCAATTGAAGATCGGTTGTTGACCTTCCCAATATTCACACAAATTTACATTTGAGAACTCCTCCTAGAGTTTTTCATAGAAAACCTACATTTTTTATTGATATTGATTCCAATGTTTTTAAATGGATGCCTAATAAGATTCCAAAACGTACATGTCAAAGATATACAAAAAGGATATGGAGTTTGTTTTTTGCGAAGCTAAGTGAGGGTGGAAGATGCCAACTATTTGTTGAAATGATGAGGCAACTCAAATTTAGGCCCACCATGAAGGCTCTTGGGCTAAGAGTTTTGAATGACTCAAGTGAAAATTCCATTGTAAGGAACTTGATGAGTGCATACGACAGCGTGGGTTCCACCTCACGCATGAAGGATAGTTGTGCCACACGACATGTGATGACAACAACACTATTAAGTAGTCAAAGAACAAGGTGAACCTTACAAAGGCAAGTAAGTATTTGAAAATAAGTAGATCATCTCTAATGAGAGCCAATGGAAGGCGTGAAAGAGTGGAGGATCCAAATAGCAATGAGTTATGGGCATTTACGGGTAGAGTGCGACGGAAAGACACAAGAATTGCTCAAGGCTTGAGATCTTTAATTGTGAATTATTGGAAGGATAACACAAGAACCTCTCCTAATCAAAGAGATGTTATAAGAAGGAGAATTGGTAGTATAAACCATGAGCCACATCCAATGCATTATTTGGATGCCACTCAAACCCAATTTTTTGCTGATTTTGTACAAAACTTTCCTAAAATTAAAATATGCCAAAGGTATTTTGAAATGCTAAAGCCTTTTTATGTCAAAATAAATCACACACACACTACTTGTTGTTGTAGGGTTCATATTGATTTTTCTAACCATTATGATGTTTATCGACGTCTATGTGTAGATATGCATACTGACAATGTTTTGCAGGAATGTAACATAATGCCTCCACCTAAATCATCAAGGAAATTTTTGTCTTCCATTTTATGTGAAAGAGAGGATGGTCAATTTTTTTACAAAAAATCATGTTTGGATGGCACATGTGATCATTGTGGTGGCATGCAACATTAGCCAATTTTCCAACACATGGCTAGTACACACACAATTGGAAACAAAATTGTGGAATTTGGCAAATATACGACAATGGCATACAGTCTAAAAGATGGGAAAGAAGCAAAGAAGTGTGAATTGGTTAGTGATAAGATTCCAGTGTATCAGTTTATGGGCATTTTTTTGTGATCGGGTGGTTTATGATTATTCAATGCATACACATAGAGCACAATGGTTGGACTCATAGTTCAAGTTATGCAAGGACATATTTCCACTTTGTCATATCATTTCAGTTGTTGACTTCACTGAGAACTACACACTACAACCACAGAATGAGGTGCAATCACAGTAATACAACTCTGTGCAGGTTTCTATATTTGTACATATAGCATTCATTCATGCAAATGGTAGTATAGAGGAAAATAGGAAAGTATTGAGGGAGTATCACTTTTACATTAGTGATGATCGCACACATTCTGTAGAGTTTTTTCAAGGTTGCTTTCATATGTTCTATGCCAATCTGACTAGTAGGGGCATACCATTTAGTCAACATATCATATGGTCAGATAATTGTACATCACAATTCAAGAATGCCAGAATTTTTTACTGGTTGAGCAGGATGCATAGGATTAGTGGTGTTCAACATATGTGGAACTTCTCAGAGGCTGGGCATGGAAAGGGGTAGCATGATGGAGCACGTGCATGTATCAAAAGAGCCCTAGCACGAGAAGAGTTAAAGTACACAAACAGTGTAAAGCTGACAGATGCAAGATCAATTGTCCAGTGGTGCAATGGTTCAATGGGTCCAGGTAGTGAAGGAAATTCATTAGTTCATAGATTTTTTCATTTAGTAGATGATACTAACATTGCAAAATATGAGGATTGTTGTACACTAACAGGATCGAGTGAGCTACACTCTTTTAGAAGCTCCAATGCAGGTACATGGACTATCCATACAAGGAAGATGGCATGCTTTTGTTATGCATGTACACTTCAATCATGGAATGATTGCGAGTCAACAAAGTGGGTTGATGAATGGTCTGTAAGAAGTCTAACCCCACTTGACACTTATCACCTCCCGACGGCTCTACAAATCATGGAGATGCAATCATCCATTGACTTTGATCATGTATCGGACCTACTAGAACTAGGTAATATATCTTACTTACAAGTTTTATTATGTTGCTTAGTAAATAAATCTAACAAAATGAACATATCAATGCAGGGCAAGTTTATGCGGTAATTGCAGATGAAGACAATGAAAAGGGTACAGATTATTACCTATGTCGTTGTATCGAGGCCAAGAAGAAATTGGAGTCCCCAGTTATAGATGGAGAAAACATAGAATATCCTACAGGTTCGGTGGTTGTTACTGGAACATGGCTTCAAAGGTATCTAGTTAAGAATGTTGCAGTTTGGTTGTTTGAGGACTTTGACACGCATCAGAAAATTCTTCAGTATTTGAACCTTGTCGTCGCCACCAACGTTCATTTGATCAAATTTAAGGGTAAACCTGCGAACAAGAACTTGTGGAAAGTGTGTGAGTCTCACCATGAGCCAATACTCGACACAATAAAGACTAGAACAGACCTAGATGGTTCCCTAGATTGATTTGTAAGTATGCACATTGAATTTGTAAAGCCATGTTATTGATCACTCTTTTGGACCAACACCTTGCAATAAGGATTTTTCACGATTACTGTTTGATTTCTTATGCATTTACGACTGTCTAATCCTTTTCTGATTGTGACTATAGGTAATACTGAAGTTTTTCAAAGTATATAAGAAAAGAACAACATCGGTTGCTGGTACAAGTGTTCAGTGGTATGAGAAACATCGGTTGCTAGTGCATTTTTTGGTTGTCAATCTTCTCTTTCTTTTCCATCTCCTAGATTTATCGGATTGTTATATGCTACACGTTTTATGTTAAGCCTCTAAGTGAGAAATCGATGCAACCTAGGTCATCTCTAACATACCTTAGGGTATGACATTCAACAAAACAACTACTATGGTTCAACCGACTCGATCCCTTAAGGGTGCAAAGTTCAAAAGGGCAACAATATTTGACAGGGTATTACTCGTAAATCGTGGTGACTAAAAAATATCTTTTTGAACCTACGAGTTCACGTTGGGCCCCTCTACAATAACCTTTCTCGGTTTTCGCTATCTCCGAGGCTTTGTCCTATGGTGGCGAATTTTCACGCGAGGAAAAAGTTGTCAAATGCAAGTAGTTGAAAGTTGCAAAGTGGTGCAACTTTCATTCTGTAGTTCATGTGACCAAACAAACTATTCCAACGTGTCCAGATGGGTACGTTTACGCTAGGAATGGTCCTCTTTCACACCTAAACACGCGGAATTGCTCCGAGCTACGTTGAATCAGATCGATCCCTTAAGGGTCCAAAGTGCAAAATGGCTGCGAACTTCAGCATGTTATTACTCGGACACTATGATGCTTAGAAACTTCTCATCTAATCCTACAAGATCATGTTGGGCCCATCTACAATAACCTCTCTCGGTTTTCTCTATTTCGAAGGCTTTTTCCTGTGCTAGCGAATTTTCACTCGGGGAAAAAGTTGTCAAATGCAAGTAGTTGAAAGTTGCAAAGTGGTGCAACATTCATTCTATAGCTCATGTGACCAAATAGACTATTTCAACGCATCTGGGTGGGTACGTTTACACTAGGAATGGTCCTCTTTCACACCTAAACACGTGGAATCACTCTGAGCTACATTCAACCGGATCGATCCCTTAAGGGTCCAAAGTGCAAAATGGTTGCAAAATTCAGTATGCTATTACTCGGACACCGTGATGCTTAGAAACTTCTCATCTGAACTTACGAGTTCACATTGGGCCTCTCTACAATAAACTTTCTTGGTTTTCGCTATCTCAGAGGCTTTTTCCTATGGTGGCAAATTTTCACTCGAAGAAAAAGTTGTCAAATGCAAGTAGTTGAAAGTTGCAAAGTGGTGCAACTTTCATTCTATAGCTCGTGTGACCAAAAAAACTGTTCCAACACGTCCGGGTGGGTACGTTTACACTAGGAATGGTCCTCTTTCACACCTAAGCACGCAAAATCGCTCTGAGCTATGTTCAACCCAATCGATCCCTTAAGGGTTCAGAGTGCAAAATGGCTACGAAATTCAGCATGCTATTACTCAGACACCATGATGCTTAGAAACTTCTCACCTAAACCTATGAGTTCACGTTAACCTTTCTCAGTTTTTGCTATCTCAGAGGCTGTTTCCTATAGTGGCAAATTTTCACTCGAGGAAAAAGTTATCAAATGCAAGTAGTTGAAAGTTGCAAAGTGGTGCAACTTTTGTTCTGCAGCTCGTGTGACCAGACAAACTGTTCCAATGCATCTGGGTGGGTATTTTTATGCTAGGAATGGTCCTCTTTCACACCTAAATATGTGGAATCGCTCCGAGCTACATTCAACCGAATCGATCCCTTAAGGGTCCAAAGTGCAAAATGGCTGTGAAATTCAACATGCTATTACTCGGACACCATGATGCTTAGAAACTTCTTGTCTGAACCTACAAGTTCACGTTGGGCCCTTCTACAATAACCTTTCTCGGTTTTTGCTATCTCGGAGGCTTTTTCCTATGGTGGCAAATTTTCACTCCAGGAAAAAGTTGTCAAATGCTAGTTGAAAGTTGCAAAGTGGTGCAACTTTCGTTCTGTAGGTCATGTGACCAAAAAAACAATTCCAATGCATCTGGGTGGGTACGTTTATGCTAGGGATGGTCCTCTTTCACACCTAAACATGCGGAATCGCTCCGAGCTACATTCAACCAGATCGATCCCTTAAGGGTCCAAAGTGCAAAATGGCTGTAAACTTCAGCATGCTATTACTCGGACACCATGATGCTTAGAAACTTCTTGCCTAATCCTACAAGATCACATTGTTCCCATCTACAATAACCTCTCTCGATTTTCACTATCTCAGAGTCTTTTTCCTGTGCTGGCAAATTTTCACTCGGGGAAAAAGTTGTCAAATGCAAGTAGTTGAAAGTTGCAAAGGGGTGCAACTTTCATTCTGCAGCTCGTGTGACCAAAAAAAATGTTCCAACGCATCCAGGTGGGTACATTTACGCTAGGAATGGTCCTCTTTCACACCTAAACACCTAGAATCGCTTCGAGCTACATTTAACCGGATCGATCCCTTAAGGGTCCAAAGTGCAAAATGGCTGTGAACTTCAACATGCTATTACTGAGACACCGTGATGCTTAGAAACTTCTCATCTGATCCTACAAGATCACATTGGTCCTATCTACAATAACCTCTCTCGGTTTTCAGTATCTTGGAGGCTTTTTCCTATGTTGGTGAATTTTCACTCGGGAAAAAGGTTGTCAAATGCAAGTAGTTGAAAGTTGCAAAGTGGTGCAACTTTTGTTCTGCAGCTCATGTGAACAAACGGACTGTTCCAACGCATCTGGGTGGCTACGTTTACACTAGGAATGGTCCTCTTTTGCACCTAAACACACGGAATCACTTTGAGCTACGTTCAACCGGATCGATCCCTTAAGGGTGCAAAGTGCAAAATGGCTATGAACTTCAACATACTATTATTTAGACATCGTGATGCTTAGAAATTTCTCGTTTGATCCTATGGGATCATGTTGGGCCCCTCTACAATAACCTTGCTTAGTTTTTGCTATCTCAGAGGATTTTTCCTATGGTGGTGAATTTTCACTCAAGGAAAAAGTTGTCAAATGCAAGTAGTTGAAAGTTGCAAAGTGGTGCAACTTTTGTTCTACAGCTTGTGTGACCAAACAGACCGTTCCAACGCATCCGTGTGGGTACCTTTATGCTAGGAATGGTCATCTTTTTCACCTAAACACGTGGAATCGCTCTAAGCTACGTTCAACCGGATCAATCCCTTAAGGGTCGAAAGTGCAAAATGGCTGTGAACTTCAACATGTTATTACTTGGACATGGTGATGCTTAGAAACTTCTTGTTTGATCCTGTGGGATCATGTTGGACCCCTCTACAATAACTTTGCTCGTCTTTTGCTATCTCAGAGGCTTTTTCCTATGGTGGAAAATTTTCACTCAAGGAAAAAGCTGTCAAATACAAGTAGTTGAGGCATATTATCAAACAATTCACTGCCTTGTCTATGGCTTGTCACGGCATTCCATCACCATGAGACCACTTTTCTTTGAGGCATTTTTTGAAAAATTTCAATGGCTTGTCTATGCTATTGCTTACTATTATGCTTTCCTAGATTTTTTCCAAGCATCCATAGCTTGTTCGAAAGCATCTGTTTTAGGCTTTTAGCCATAGCAAGAAGGCAATGAACTATTTGATAAAATGCTTTGGTAGACATATATGAAAAATGTCGTAGCATAGACAAGGGAATGAACTATTTGAAAAAATGCCTCAAAGAAATGTGGTCTCATGGAATGCCATGACAAGCTAAAGCAATTGGCAGCTGCTCCTAGTTATTAGTTATGCAATGTGAAGTAATTGCATAACTGCTTAGGTTGACTTTGTCAAAAGCTATATTGTAATTGAAATTTTGTCATCTATCAGCATCTAGTTATTCGTTATGCAATGTGAAGTGATGCTTTGAGTTTGAAAGATGTGCAATGCATGATTAAAAACTACAAAAATCTATTTTCTACATTTCATTAGTTAAACTCTTTATTTTATTTTCTCTCTATATCTCTATGCTATGGAAATTCCTTTCGATTTAAAAAAAGATAGTTTTTATCTCTTGTTATACAATTTTTTACAATTTTTTATCTCTTGTTATAAAAAGGAGCAGATATACAATGTTAAAGAAGAGTGAAAGCACAACTAAATTTATCATTTCAAAGCAATTTTTTTGATGCAGTTTTTCAAAGAGTTCACTACCTTCTCTATGCTATTGCTTACTATTATGCTTTTGATATATTTTTCGAAGCATCCATAGCTTGTTCAAAATCACTTGTTTTAGGCTTTTAGCCATAGCAACAAGGCAGTGAACTGTTTGAGAAGATGCTTTGGTAGACATGTATGAAAAATGTGGTAACATAGACAAGGCAGGGAACTATTTGAAAAAATATCTTAAAGAAATTTAGTCTCATAGAATGCCATGATAAGAAAATGCAATTGGTAGCTACTCCTAGTTTTTAGTTATGCAATGTGAAGAAATTGCATAACTGCTTAGGTTGAATTTATTCAAACTATATTGTAATTAAATTTTCGGCATCTATCAACATCTACTTATTAGTTATGCAAAGTGAAGTAATGCTTTGACTTTGAAAGATGTGCAATGCAATGTAATCAATGACATGAATATAAACTACAAAAATACATTTTTTACAATTCATTAGTTAAAATATTTATCGTATTTGCTCTCTATATTTCTATATGCTATGTAAATACCTTGCAATTGTATTTAAAAGGCTTAATAGGTCAGTTAGGTGGTATTTGCAAAATCAAGTTGTGAATGAATGGTAATTAAGAGCAAAATTGGCAAATTGCCATCTTAGAAGTCTAACAAAGGGTGGTTATGGTGGTTGATCGGCTCAAGGGGTAGTTGGAAGGTGGCATCAAGACATTTTGCTATAATACCCCGAGTTGAGGGTTGATTTTGTTCAGTTTCTAATAAGAAAATATACTTGAAAATGCTGATCACTGGTTTTCTTTGTTTTCCTGAATTTTCTTTGCCTTGCATAGGCCCATACAAGTCTATCATGACTTGAGGCTTTGGATACTTGATTGCATATGTTTTTACTCTCTTTGCATCTATTTTGAAGGTTTAAATCCACCGTTGGTGTGTGTGGGATCAGCAAACTTGGTTACTGCTCTGTTTTCTGTGTTAGGGGTTTTGAGGGCAACACCATGACACATTAGCCAATCCACCTACTTTTTTGACCCTATTATTCAGTGGATTGGCCTGTACCATGATTATTTTGGTGTATGAATACTTTGGAGGCTGAGAGAATGAATAAGCTCAGTGGGGTGTGAAGTTCTAATGTTGTTTAGGGGTGTTTCCACCATAAAAGTGAGGAACTCAAGTACTGAATCTGAGAAATACTAAAAGGAATGGGATTTTGAGTGTCCTTTAAGATAGGGCAGAGGTATTGTGGGGTGTTTGGACCTTTGGAAGGATTGGGGGAGGTCTGGAGTTATGAGTTTCTTTAAAACCCTTGTTTTTGTGAAGGTTTAGGATGGTTTGTGAGTAGAGGAATAGAAAAATTTCTTGGGGCTCTTAAAATGGGAGAATCCTGAGTTTGGTGAGCATCCCTAGGACTATTTCAAGTTTCCTTGGTTTGGAGGTGAGTTTGTGAGGGGGTTCCTTTGGAAATTAGGCCTAATTGCGAAGCCTAGAGCGAGGGAGGTGTATTGAAAGTTCATTTTGGTCCAAAAGAGTTACTATTGGTTTTGGCATATGTTGTGTAACCCTAAAAAGGGTATCTTAATCCACCTTTAAATGGTCAGGTGTTTTGGAAAGGTTTGGAGAAATTAGGCTTGGACCCGATTTTGAGTTTGGTGCAGGAGCACCTACACCACATCATCATTTTTTTTTATTTGAATACATCAATAGGGAAATGTTAGTGTCTTTAGGTTTATTTTGTCTAATAAGCTTTTAGAGATCAAACATAATGCAAATAAAGGGTGTTTTGTGTCTTAGAAGTCAATTAGAAATCATATAAGTTGTAAAATGCTAACAAAGCAACTTTAACAGAAACAAATGTAATTAAGGAACCAACTAATCCCAAGGTTGGTTATGGGCATTGGGGAGAATATGGTTATTGGAAAATTATTTAAAAATCCTTACCAAGGCTCGAATGAGAGAGTGGAAGAAGTTTTGTAATAATTTTACACAATAAACACCACAGTTTTGAGCAATTTTCTAGAAAAATACTGTTTTCTTGATCTTTTTGAGTTTTGTACGGGCACATACAAGTTCTTCATGGTCTAATAATTTTAGAGGATGTTTCTATATGTTTTCTAATTCATTTATTTTTTATTTTGTGTCTTAACTCTTTGTTTGTAGAGAGAACCAACACAAACAGTGACTGTCCCAGTGTTGTTGAATCAAGGGTTTGAGAGGAAATTTGTGATGTAACAATCAATCCACCTCTTGTTTGCTATTGTATCTCAGTGGATTGATTGAAAGCATGTTATAATAAGTGTTTCAACTCATTTTTTAATAAGGAGTCATAATTATGTGGTGTTTTTGTGACTGTTCTAAGACTGAACAAGGGTTTTCCAACATGGAAGTGAGGAACCAAAGAGAGGTTTTTAAGAATTAATGCCTATAAGGGTTATGTGAGGGTCTGATGAGTCCGTGCAGAAGTATTTTGAAGTGTTTGGGGCTTTGGAAGTGTTGAGAGAGGTTTGGAGTTGTATGTTTATTTAAAACCCTTGATTTTGTGAAGGTTTCTTGGGTTTTGTAAGTTAGAGGCTCTGTAGACACAAACTAATGAAAAAATTTGAGGTTTGGCACCATGAACTAAGACTTTCCAAGGAATTTGGATAGATACCTAAAGTTGGAAGGGTGGTCCCTTTGGAAAAAAAGGGCTAATTGTGAAGCCAAAATTGAAGTAAGTGTATTGAAAGTCTAAGTCGGTCCAAAAGAGAGACCACTGATTCTTTCATATGTTGTGTAGCCCTGAAAAGGGTATCTCAATCCATCTTGTAATTGTCTAGTTTTTTGGAAAGGTTGGGAGAAATCTGGCTAAAACTAAGTTTTGAGTACTACAAGAATAACCAGTCACAAATGTGAGTTTTGGAAACCTTGATGAATCTGACTTAGGGATTGTTTTCAATTGATTCAATTGTCATTGTATGAGTGTTGATGGTCTTTGTAGGGCCTTGGTGGAGTCTTGTTGTTTATTTGCAAGGTTGCGGAGTTGAGACCCTTGAGGGTGGGTTGATGCCTATTAGGCTGAATCATTATGAAGAAGAGTTCTTGATTGAGAATTGACATTTCCATTGTTGTGAGTCTTCTCCACCTTGGCTTTGCATCAGAGTGTTACAAGGGTGGATTGCTGGGTAAGGTGTTGAATGAAGAGTTTGGTTTGATGGGGCTTTGAGGTTGTGTAGATTGCTCAAAATAGGTTGTATTAATCTTGTTAGGAGCCCCTTGAAGGTAGGTTGTCAAATTGATTGGGTTTGAGACTCCTTGCCTCTGCATCGGTGAGGCACAAGTAATTGAAGCATTCCAAAGGATACAAGCCACCACGAATGGGGATTACTTATACAATACACTTTAGATGGGGCTTATTGAGCATTCCACGGTAATTAATTAAGCATTAGATGTTAAAAAAATCCATGCATACAACATTTAAGCATACAACTTACACGATACGCATGATAACATCATTCAAGAATGGCAGTAGAAAAATAAGAGTTTCTTTAATCAAAAATCTAAAAGGCTATACAATCATATATATTGATAAAAGTATATAAATATATCCAAAAAAACCATATAGGCTTAGTACAAAGGAGCCATTTGGACAAAATATCACATATATATATCAATAGTAAAAAACATATGTTCCAAAATGCCACATAGGCATACAACAAACAACACTAATACATAGTCATTTCCCTCTAGGGGAAGGAAATAGATCCCGTGCTGCCTTCAAAATTTGGCTGGATGGAGTGACTGTTGCTTGTCTTGTCTTTCGAGCATGCCTGCTACTCCTCCTCTCTTCACTCTAGACCTTCAACTGATACGATTAAAAGTAAAGATGTTAAAACATAGAAATTGAATTATGGAATGGCATATAACAAAATATAATCACTTACTGCATACATATAGTCATCATGCACACTTAAAGCATCACCATGTCCATGATTTGGAGTGAGAACCACCTGTAGCAACCATGAAGATAGAAATTAAACTACATAAAATTATCGTGAAATTTTTCTATAATAGACCATAAAAGAGAAAATATAATGTCAAATCGACTAATTTATTCCATACCTCTCTCAATGGATCAGAACTAGCTATTGCTGCAACAACTCCATGATCCATCATGCTACCAACATCACTAGGGAAAATGAAACAATATCTTAGGTATCATGTTGATATAGGAGAACATAATGTGACATGATCAAGGAATACTTGAATGCAATGTTTGTGTTTCTCATCAATTTTTTAGATTTGTATATATGCAAAATTATGAAAACTAGCTAACATAGATTAAAAACCCTATTAATGAATAAAGGCTACTTGAGTGTACGTTGTTTGAGGATATGAATCACGAGGTGTGGAGGAAGAAGGTGCACCAGGAAACTGTTTGAAATCTGAAGCATGTTATGAGACAAACATTCAATTGTTCAAATGCAATAATAATATCTTTAATACTAGTTGCATACCTGTGGACTCATCATTGAGAATGTATAAGGGTCTATAGGAATAGAGCATCCCTCATGAACAGTGCGACCCTAAAATTTCATCATATCAAAATTCTACTAATTTAGTTATTCTTAAATTTCAAAATATATTTTAATAAACAACATTTAAATATATTGCTAAATTTTACCTGAGTGTCAATGTTGAATGTATCATTCATAATATCATCTGTGAAAGCCATCGCCTCTACAACTGATGTAGGCTGTGTAGCTGCATCACGAGCACCCTGATAATCGTACATGCAAATAGCACCACAAGCACCACAATGGTGGGGTGGAGCTCAGGTCCTATACGTCTCCTCCACACCAGGCTCTACCAGAGGACTCACACACTGTAAAATGGTCTGGGTGAGTGAGCCAATCGACTTCATCGTGTCCACCTCTACACTGTCCTTAACAATGGAAGGAACAACAACATGCTCCACCATGGGTCTGCCCAAGGCTCTCGATGCCAACTATGGATTACGTTGTGCAGCAGGTTTATCGTGTGTGGAGCCCCCACCTCTACCCAGAAATTCTAAGATGTCAAAATAGTTTGGCATTTTATTGAGGACAAACTCGCAATAGAGTTTCCTCAAAAAGTATTGCGGCACCTCATGGTTATTGCATGGAGGTTGGTCAAATACCATCCACCACCGCTCCCAAAATTTGTTTCTAATTAAATCATGGTGGCACCAATGGATGGGGAAGCTCCTGCATGCATGGGACAAAGGTTCATTGGCTTTTGGGTCTTTAAATAGGGCACACAACTCGGCTTTGCTAATTTTTAGTTTTTTTACATCTACATATGACAAACCATTAGCATAAAATTGCCTCATCTAATCTCTCTTAGTTGACCAAAAATTCATTTGCTCGCTCATTTCTCCTACATGAGTTAAAATTGACTTCAATGATTTAACAATCCCTCTCCTATAAGGGTGGGTTTCGGCATGCTTGGTTAATCTTGCAATTAATTGTTGAATTTCTCTTTTATTGTTTTCAATTTGATTTTGAATATTTTCTTGTGTTCCTTGAAGATGCTTATGAATTGATGGAGGGGTTTCAGGTTGTTCTTGTATAGGAGGCTCTTGATGAGGGGGTGATTGTGAATTCTCAATGTTTTGAGGTGGAGATTCATTCCCTAAGAATTAGAACAAAGTTTTATTATAAAAATCTATTTAAAGTTGCATTCCAAATCAAATTCGAAATAAATAGAATAAAAATACACACCTCTTTGCAATCTTGAACCTCTTCAACGTGTTGGCGGCATTCTCATGGAAAATGGCAAGCTAAGGATGCAAATAATGGAGGAGATTTGGCGAGCACGAGTTGCAGACTTGAAATCTTCCTTCTCAAGCTGCGGGTCGAAGACAAAATGAGGGTTCCAAACACAACTTTTTCTTTTTATGTCTAGAAATACATTTGGCGCATGCCAAATTTGGTGTGCGCCAAATATTTTTTTAGACATTTGGCATGCGCCAATGGCCTTATTTTGGGGTTTTTTATATCGTTTTTTCAATTTGGCACCTAAATTGTGTCACAGATTGGTGCACTTACCCAGTAATCACCAATAAGCCACATAAAGTACCTTTCTCCTTTTAGAATTTTGATTCTGGATGGACCACATAGATCATAATGTATCAAATCCAGTACTCCATTAGAGTTATACTGTTCAAGCTCTAGAAAGAATTTCTAGTCTGATTTCCCATCTGACATTCTTTGCACTGAGTGTTAGTAGGCTTTACTATCTTAGGAAGATCTTTGATTGCTTGAGAGGAACTTATTTTGACAATGTTATCAAACTTCACATGACACACCCTCCTATTCCATAACTAGCTTACATCAACTTGAGAAATTAAACAACTTTCACTTGCAACACTTAAGTGAAAAATATTACCTCTTGTCTTTGTACTTGAAGCAATCACATTTCTAGAACTTCCCTGTATCCTGCACTTACCATCCTTGAACTAAAGATTGTAACCCTTGTCTACCATCTATCCAACACTCAACAAATTATTCTTTAAGCCTTCTACATCAAGAACATCATCAATATTATGTTTACTACCAAAATAAATAGTGCCTCTACCCCGAATCACACCAGAAGTGTTGTCTCCAAATCTTACAACACCACCATCATAGTTTTCCAAGCTTACAAACTTGTTTTTTCCACCAGTCATATGACGTGAACATCCACTATCAATTACCCACTCATCCTTTTCTTCAATTTTTGCTGCAAGAGCCTTCTAAACATTCACATTACTAGTAGATTTAGTGGACACCTAACCATTTTCTTTGATAGTAATGAATACCCATTCATCTTCATTTCTAGTTTCTTTATCAGATTCATCATCAGTAACGCTTTCTTCAGCATAATAGCACTTCTTTTGAAATCTAGTCTTATCAAGTTTGTACTTAGAGACTCTTTCAGGACACCTTCATGCAAAATGACCTATTTTATTGCAAGAAAAACATTTGATAGGTAACTTACCTATGTACTTACCATGACCTTTGGCTTCTCTTTTCACAATCAATGCTTCCAATTCTTCTAATTCTTTTTATGGGTATGTGCAGGATCATCATGGAAAAAACAGGCTCTTAAGTGGCAATAAAAAGTCAAAAAATCAAAGTTAGACAACAAAATGTAAAAATTTGAATAATTTATCTATATTATTTCAAAGAATGTAAAAATAGAACCTGTAGATAATTGAATGTATTTTTTAAACTATTACAGGGTATGTGCAAGATCATGATGGGCCAAAAAGTGGCGATATGTAAGCCATATGATGACCCATGTGGCTAATGACTTGTTTTTTACCCAAAATTGATGAAACGAAAAGGGTTTTTAGAGGAGATTCTTAGCTTTCAACCAATATAAATTATGCTTTAGTTTGAATTTAATAAATAATTATTATTCATTTTCTATTAAAATTACGAATAAAGTCCTAATTGATAGGCTGATTGAAAAATATTTATAACTTTCAAACGGTATCACATTTTTTGAATCCAAAACATGCGTCACATTCTATGCTTTGCATACCATAAGATTAAAAAAAAAAAAATGAATTTCTTGAAATTTTGACCAAGTTAAGGTGGTTAGACAGGCAAGCTTTTACATTTTTTAAAAGTTGTAATAAAAAAATTATAAAAAAATATGCATCACATCGAGGCATGAGTCCTCTACTTATATCTAAAATCTTATAAAAAAATATTATCATTTTATTTTGGTTAGGGTGGTCAGACAGACACCTACTTCTTATTTTTACCCTAAAATTTAAATATTACTGCATTGAAATTTCAAATTTTCACCAAATAGATTTTTTTAATAAAAATAAAGATCTAGTAGTTTAAAAACTACATTCAATTTTCTACAGATTCTATTTTAACTTTTTTTGAAATAATATAGTTAACTTATTCAAATTTTTACGTCAAGTTGTCTAACTCTGCTTTTCTGTCTTTTTATTGCCACTTAAGGGCCTATTTTTTCCATGATGATCTTGCACATACCCTACACCTTTATTTAAAAAAATAAAATTTATTTGGTGAAAATTTGAAATTTCAATGCAGTAGTACTTAAATTTCAAGGTAAAAATAAGAAGTAGGTGTCTGTCTGACCACCCTAACCACAATAAATTGATAATATTTTTTTATAAGATTTTAGATATAAGTAGAGGACTCATGTCTCGATGTGATGCATACTTTTTTATAATTTTTTTCTAAGTAAATAATTAATTATGATTTTTTTATTACAACTTTTAAAAAATATAAAAGTTCATCTATCTAACCACCTTAACTTGGTCAAAACTTCATGAAATTCAATTTTATTTTTTTTAATCCTATAATATGCAAAGCATAGAATGTGACACATGTTTTGGATTAAAAAAATGTGATAGCGTTTTAAATTTATAGATGTTTTTCAATCAGCCTATCAATCAAGACTTTATTTGTAATTTTTGTTAGGAATAAGGTGTCTCAACCTTGGATAATTCCTATTCTTATTATTTGTTTTGTAAAATGTATTTCTTGCAAATAATGTAATTAAGTGTGAGTGTACATGTCTAGTTGGGATGTTGATGTGTCACTCCACTTAATGTGTCGGCATCTTGAATTGTGTGTAAGGAGATCATGGCTGAAACGGTTATGACGGATTCCTATGACACGTAAGAGCTATGTCTGGAAGATTCAATGACAGGTGAAGACATGTGGCAACTGATAAAGTTGAGTATTGTACACTCTTCCATGATAGTGGGGTTTAGGGCATCGCCCCGAAAAAAATTTTCAGGTTCCTATTTTCTCGGAGAATGGTAAAACCTTAATACAGTTATCTTCAGAAGTTGCCCTAAAAAGGGAAGCACATGATATAAGTGTTTTTTAGGGTTGCGAAGTGATGTGATGTGAGTGTATTGTTGGAACGTTTTGATGCTGCCGCATTTTGTCTTCAAGTGTTGGAAATCTCCTGAAAGAACTTGCATTGCAAGTGTGTTGTAACCGTTGTGTTGAAGATAATACATTGTGCAGGTTTTGGAGTGCTGGGGTTTTTTACTGAAAGGTTTTCCCCAGGGTAAATCAATGTGTCATTCTTTATTTTCTATATGTATGGTATATTGCTGCAATATCACTGTTAAGTAGATTAACGAATCTGAAATTGTAAGGGTTTAAAACGAATTTGCACCATACTTTCCTTAAGAGATTAGTGTAGGAAGTTGTTTCCGCACCTGAGTTTCCTTACAATTTTAATAAAAAATGAATAATAATTATTTATTAAATTCAAAGTAAAGCATAATTTATATTGGTGGAAAGCTAAGAATCTCCTCTAAAAACCCTTTTCATTTCATCAATTTTGGGTAAAAAAATGTCATCAGCCACATGGGCCATCGTATCACTTACATATCACCACTTTTTGGCCCATCATGATCCTGCACATACCCTTCTTAATCTTCAATCTGTTTCATCTCATCTTCATACTTGAATGTCCTTTTGGAACTCTCTCCCGGATCATATCCCTGCTTGATTTTACTAGATACAGTAGCTTTGAATGCAGATTCGGTCTTAGGAGTAGATTCACCAAATTCACTTAACTCAAAGGCAGCAAGTTTTCCAATCAGCATGTCTCTTGTCACATTTCTCACTATCCTTACTTCATCAATAGCATGAGCTTTTTTTTTGTAGGAAGGAGGCACAGATCTATGTATTTTAATCACAATCTCTTCTTCATCCAAGACTCCATCGTCACGTCTAATGCTCATAACCAGTTCATTTATCTTTTGAGAGAAAGAGAGGATGTTCTCATCTTCACTCATCTTCATGTCCTCCCACTTTCCTTTTAGAATCCGTAGCTTAGCAACTTTCCCTAGTGCATCTCCTTCAAACAATGTTTCCAAAATTTTCCAGATCTCATGTGCAGTCTTCAGACCTATCACATTTGTCATCTTTGAATCTGTGAAAGCACTCAACACTACTTCAATAGCCCTGGTATTTGTTTCAACTTCTTTGATTTCATCAGTAGTAGAGGGACCATTTTGAGGAATAGTATATGCATTCTTTGTAATCTTAAAGAAGGGCTCACCAATACACTTCAAATGAAATTCCATTCTAATTTTCCATAAAGAGTAGTTTTCTCCATCGAATCTAGGACTATCCTTCTTGTAAGATGTCATCTCGGATAACCTCAAGTTGTTAAACTTTCCCTTTAGAGGAACCTGCTTTGATACCAATTATTGGCAAAACAAGGATAGACAACTTAGAGGGGGGGTGAATCAGTTGTTACAGAATTAAGACTTATTCAACTTTAAACAACCTTTAATCTCAGATATGATAATTAATAGTGGAAGCATAAATTAACAACACATCAAAGACACATGAACACCAATATTTTTATACGTGGAGACCCTGTTAGGGGAAAAACCATGGTGGATGTTAGTCCACAAGATTATACCATGTTACAAGTATAATGAAAGATATGAATAGGGAATGCACATTCATTTAGGCACACTAAATAGAGCTCACTACCTAGAAGAAGGATCACTACCTTACATAAAATAATCAGATTAAATCCATTTGATGAGGTTGAACTGAGAAATTAGCTTCTACAAAAGCTTGATGATAGTTCCAATTAGGCACAGAAAAACTTCTACACACTCTGCTCAAACTCCTTCACACTCTACTCAATCTCTTTCACACTCTGCTCTGCTCCTGAATTATTTGATCTTTATTTTAACATATACTTCACATACACACACCAAGGATACACACACACACTTCAAAATGAGGAAAAAATTGCTCTTATATATCCGCTATACGGATTTACATCAACAACTATGTTGGCCAAGAATAAAGAATAAATTATAACTATCGGCCTTAATACATGAACAAATCTTGATGCACACCAGCCTAAGTTAGTCACAACATAGTGAGGACCTAAATCAACATCCTCAAACATGCCAAACAATAAAATATTAATCTTCATGGATCTGCAACACGTTACCACTATCATGTCAACCAAGAACATGAAAACTTAAGCACTCATCAGAAAAATCTATGATCACGATCACACTAAACAATACTAATGTGCAAAAAAGATAGAGCACAATCTAGACTCATCCACGAATGTCATAGGAACATACGCAACAACTGAAATTGCTAGAATTCCATCCTCTTCTTCCAAAAACACCTGCTACCATAACAGAGTGACTGTAGGAACACAAAACTTCATAACTTCCTCAATTCTTGATACCTACCATTGAAACTTACAAAAAACATACTAGATAGGCTCAACAAACAAACCCTGTAATGCGCGACACCTAAAACTCAATGTACAAAACTTTCCACCACTTGGATCTTCATAGCATCACAAAATTCATGAAACATATTTATTCTAATTTTTTAATCTCCTCGACATATATAGCCTTCAGAATCCCCAATGCTAATAGTGTTGAAATCAATGACAACCACATATCAGCAACATAACCACAACATTCAACAAATCTATTATCATTTCATGGCACTCTGTCATCAATTTTTTTGTCTTGTCTAGGATTGTTGTTTCCCATTTTATATGCATATTGGTGAAGTTTTGATTTTCCCCTTATGTTACGAATGAAGAGCGATATATTTTATTATTTGGAAATTTGATAAATCTATTTGAAGGGAGTGAGTTTCTTAAGCCTTTTAAACTTGGTTGTTTTGGGCATCAAATCTTACCCTGAAATCTAGTTTGAGCCATGCACTATAACCATATTCCATGCACCTATTGGAATATACAACTACCTGATCTAAAATCCCTTAAATATGCTTATATTGTGTCAAAATACTATATGTGTAGATGAGGGCCAATCATTCACATTTATCCTTTCTTTTCATTAGTCTCACCAATCTATCAGCTCATGCACTTCTTCTATTCCTCTTTTAATGGCGAGCATGGTTACCCGGTTCTTTCCTTCATAGGCTTCAAGAAAATTAATCGCTAAAGCATCATATTACTTGGGATTTTGATTTATAGCATTGTGTTGGTTTCTGAAAGTCTTGCATTTTGATTTATTGATAATGTACTTCAATTGTTCTTTGATGTCATGTTAGCCTTGTGTTGTCTATTGTCTTTTTCCTAACTGTGATGGTGGGACCCTTTGCTATCTCCTAGCATGGGGGTGGACCTTTGGGTTCCACATGGTTGGGTGGAAAGTGTATTGTACTCCATTGGGTTCCCTCTTCTTGCTCGTGATTGTGGTGACTTCTCCTGGATTGAAGACTTTTGCATTTGTACCAGCTCATGTGGATTATTACTCTTGTACCTATATTGTATCATGTATCTTACTTTGTTGTACACTCCTCGCATGCGTACGAGAAGACATTGTTGTTCAAATGTATAAATGTAATGATGTAAACTAGTGTTGAACTCTATTATGTAATTAACTATGTGACATATGTTATTGTATATGTAATTGAATGAATTGATTCATTTGATCTCTATGGAATACATGTTATGGTTGTATCATAATTGATATTGTATATGAGATGATTAATGTACCTTCTTATTTTAGATGGAATCTAATTAATGTAATGACTTTCGTTTCTTACTCATTTAACTAATGGGAATTAAGTAGCGTCATCACAAACCTTAGAGGACTTGGTTAGATTTATGTTAAGGGTATGTGCAGGATCATGATGGGCCAAAAAGTGGCAATATGTAAGCCATATGATGCCCCATGTGGTTGACGACTTTTTTTTACCCAAAATTCATGAAACGAAAAGGGTTTTTAGAGGAGATTCTCAGCTTTCCACCAATATAAATTATTCTTTACTTTGAATTTAATAAATAATTATTATTCATTTTCTATTATAATTACGAATAAAGTCCTGATTGATAGGCTATTTGAAAAATATCTATAACTTTCAAATGGTATCACATTTTTTGAATCCAAAATATGCGTCACATTCTAGGCTTCGCATACTATAGGATTAAAAAAAAAAATTGAATTTCATGAATTTTTGACCAAGTTAAGGTGGTTAGACAGACGAGCTTTTATATTTTTCAAAAGTTGTAATAAAAAAATCATAATTAATTATGTACTTGGGAAAAAATTATAAAAAATGCATCACATCGGGACATGAGTACTCTACTTATATCTAAAATATTATCATTTTATTGTGGTTAGGGTGGTCAGACAGACACCTACTTCTTATTTTTACCCTGAAATTTAAATACTACTGCATTGAAATTTCAAATTTTCACCAAATAGATTTTTTTTTTTTAAATAAAGGTCTAGTAGTTTAGAAACTACATTCAATTTTCTACAGATTCTATCTTTACATTTTTTTGAAATAATATAGATAACTTATTCAAATTTTTATGTCAAGTTGTCTAACTCTGATTTTTTGTCTTTTTATTGCCACTCAAGGGCCTATTTTTTCCATGATGATCCTGCACATACCCTTAAGTGCATGGATTTGTGATGCAATTTTGGTACCATATTACAAAAAAAACTTGTAAGAAGCCATATTGTGCTTGCAAAATTTGGAGAGCGCCAAATTGGGTGCTCACCAAATGGCTTGAATTTTGCAATGAATGTTTGGCTTGACATTTACATATGGACATTTACTTTCTTATACTTTAAGTTATATTTCATGTATATAGGCAAGATGTTTGAGAGTGGTTTCGGATCTCTAGGAGTTATAATGCAAATTCTAATTTTTGGAAGATCTTAAAAATTTCAAACTTAGTCAAATTTCAGTAATCAGCATGTCAAATTTTAATAATTAGGAGGTCAAAATTTAGTAGTCAAAAAGTTGTATCATCTTTCCCTCTCTCTCTCCCTTCCTCTCTCTCTCTCCTCTCTCTCTCTCACACACCCCTCTATCTCCTCCCTACATCTTCCTCCCTCCCTCCCCTCTCTACTTCTCTCTATCTCTTCTCTCTCTACATATCCTTCCCTCTCTACTTATCTTTATCCCCCCTCTCTCTCTTTACCTACCTCTCCCTCCATCACTTTTTATCTCACCTATGTCTCCCTCCCTACCTCTTTCCCTCTCTACTCTCTATCTCTCCTCTCCCTCCATCTACCTACATCTCTATCTCACTCTCTATCCCTCTATTCCCCCTCTTTCTCTCTAACTCTCTATCTCATGATTCTCTCTCCCTCCCTCTCACTCTCTCCTCTCTATCTCGCCACTCTCTCTATCTCTCTCTCTCTCTCACACAAAACTCTATCTCCCTCCCTAACAATCCCTCCCTCCCTCTTTCCCTATGTACTTCTCTTTATCTCTCCTCTCCCTCCCTCTCTCGACCTCACCCTCCCTCCCATTCTTTTTGTCTCTCCCTCCCTCCAAATGGGTTGCATTGTGAAATACCAACCCAATGGGTTGGATTTTGCATTGGGAATCCAATCCAAAGGTTTGGACAACCATTTCATTCAAAAGACATGATTTTTTGAGAGGGTAACAAAATTTCACACATTTTTGGCCGTGCTCACCATCACATTTGCACATCTTTCAATGCAATTTTATAAAATAAATGTGATGGAATTAACCTCTCTCTTAGCTATCTAAATATATAATTCATTTTTTTGTTTTGATTCAGTTAAGGTTTTGATCGATAACTTCTCTTTTAAATGCCTCCATTTTTGGTCAAAAACTAGCATGTGCTAGTTTTAGGATAGATTTTTACTTGTTCATCGAAACGTGAGATAAATTACATATTTTAAAACTGGCCTCCATTCTACACATGATGAAAAAAAAAAAAAATCTTTGATTAGCTTTCAAAAAAATTAGGGGGGAGCATGCTTAAATTTCAGATTTTCAAGATCTGTCCACTTTGAAAATTCATAAAATATTATATATTCATTAAAAAATAATATCTGAAAGAATGAGGATAAACTACATGGTGTTAGCTAATTTCTCACTGTTGGGAATTTTGAAATTCTAAAAAATAGTTAATCAAAAAGGGGCGAGCCCTCAAGTGCTATGCTATTTTTTTTAATAAAAACAAGACCTATTTTGGGGCCCCTCCTTTTTGAAACCCTTAATCTTCATTAATTTCAAAAGAAATAGTAGCTTAGAAACTAGACTCAGAGCACTTCAACTTTTGTTCTTATTGCATCTTGAAATTTTGAGCGTAACTATCTTCATTTTCTCATGCAAATCAGATTTTAATGATTTCAGAAAAGAAAAAAAAAAAAAAGTAGCATCTTAAGAGCCAAAATTATGTCTTAAATACATGCACTTACTCATAGCTAAGGAGAGTTTTAAATTTAAGAAGAAGGTGTCAAAAGCTCCTATCTTAGCATTACCAAATTCTGATAAATTATTTGAAGTGGACTTTGATGCCTCACATGTGGGTGTTGGAGCTATACTAAGTGGACAAGGTAAACCCCTAGCTCTATTTAGTGAAAAAATGAATGAGGTAACGAAAAAGTACTCAACTTATGATATGGAATTTTATGCAATTGTGCAAGAATTGAGACATCGGAGGCATTACTTGGTACACAAGAAATTTTTATTATTTAAAGAGGTCATATTGCCTTGAAATACTTAATAACATAGAAATAGTTTAATAGTAGGAATGCAAAGTGGGTCCTTCTTGCAAGGCTACAATTTTGTTCAAAAACATAATCAAGTTTCAAATGCTTTAAGTAGACATGTAGTATTAAAAAGTATGGAAAGTGAGATGATTGGTTTTGATGCTATCAATTTTGGAACAATTGAAGACCCCAGTAGCTAGTAGTATGGACAATATTTAAGGTAAATATTTTATGCAGGATAAAGTTACCTCTTTAAAGGAAAGAAACTATGTATTCTAGTTGGGTCTATGAGAGATAATATTATTAGAGAACTTCATATTAGTGGGTTTGTTGGACACTTTGGCAAGGAAAAAACCATTTTTTGGTAGAAGAAATATACTACTAGTCGAAGATGAAAAGAGAAATAACCAAATATGTTATAAGATATAGGATTTATCAAGTGGCCAAAGGAAATTCACAGAATACAAGCTCATATATGCCATTACTAGTACCTAAAGGACCATGGACAAACTTGAATATGGATTTTGTGTTGGGGGTTCCAAATACATAGGAAGGTAACTAATTCTATTTTTGTGGTTGTTGATAAATTCTCTAAAATGTCTCATTTTAAATTACATGCAAGAAGACTAGTGAAGCAACTAAAGTGGCAAGTTTATTTTCATACCCTCTAGACTATTCTATCTCACATGTTATTTTCCTCCATTTCTTTAATTTTTTTAAATTTGATAAATATAAATGTAAGGGTGATCATGGGGAACATGTTAAGGATTTATTCATGGTTTTATAAGAAGTGTCCCATGAATACATCTACTTCCTTCATTTTAATTCCTATAGTATGGGAGAGAAAGAATTAGAATGGTTTTACGCCAACCTAAATGGTCTATTTCTACCTTATTAACCTCATGGATTTTTTTAAAACTTGTCCTAAAATTTGAAACATGGATAAATGATGATAGACCTAAGAAATAGTAAATAATAATTATGGAAAATATTATCAAGATTAATTTAATGGTGGAGAGCTCTTTAAGGTCAATTCTCTTAGTTAATTCTAGAAAAGTAACTAGTGTACATCTTTATCACAAACCTCAATTTGGAATTGGCATTCCACTTGTAATTATATTGTGTGTCTACCTTTCATGAAATCATTAAGTAATAGATTAAAATTGAGAAGACCCTTATTGCTAGAGGATTGATTAAACTCTACTCCAAATACCAAAACCAAAATAAAGACAAAAATTCTTTAATAAGAAATAGAAATTATTTAGTAAAGATAAGAATTTAGTCATTGATGGGTTCATGAACTCTAAACATGTGTAAAACCTACAACGTACACCATTCATCATTGTTCCCTCTAGTGAGCCCAAACTAAATCCCTTAGAGGGATTTATATAAAAATGAGATAATATATACCATTAGGGGGACACATTGAGGTTTGTTTCCCTTTACAAATCCTTTTTATGAAAACCAACCCAAGCCCTCTTGGTATAAGGAGGGAAAGTATCATGCCTATCATAATATTAAAGGTCATCCCATGATCAAATGCATTAAACTCAAAAAAATTAGACAAGTCCTCATTGAATGAGGTAAAATTGAAATTATAAGAGATTCTAATTCATTTCCTAATAAAGAGAAGAGACTATACAAAAAAATACTTCATAAACATAATCAACAATGCTCCTCTCACAAGAAGAACCCGTAAGATTCCTACACTAATAACACCGATACCTTCCAACAATTGATAACTATGATTATGTCATTGGCCACATCAAAAAACTATACAAAAATATATTACCCTGTAAAAATTAAACACTCTAATTGTATTTCCACAACAAGACATAGAAAATTCACCATCCAAGGTCCTCCTCTAGAAAAATGTAAAAAGCAATACAAAATCATCGATAATCTTGAGTGAAGACCCACCTAAAAACTAATATTAAATCTCTTTTACACATCACCTACTCTTAGGTATATCTCAAACCAAGTAATCTAAGTTTCAAGAGTGCTTGATGACATAGATACCTTATACTTCCAAGCCCTCATCAACCACCTCTCTACCAACCATTACATCACATTCACTCCCAGTGATATGCTTTTAATTGACCCTTCATTTTGAGTCTATCATTTCCAAACATAAAATTAAATGCATGCTTATAAATAGAGGGTCTAATATAAACATTCATAAATTTAAAATGGTGCAATAACTTGGTTATCCTAGAGAGGACTTACAATAAAAAAATATCACCATCAAAGCATATGATAATCTGGTAGGTACTATATTGAAGTAAGACTTCTGTAATGTATTATACATGGAACATTCATACAACACCCTCTTAGGATGCCCATGGAATCATGTCATGAAGGTAACTCTATCCATGTATCACCAATGTCAAATTTCCATATTATAGATTGGAATTCACCATTGTTTTTGACCCTCTCCCCTTCTAATACTAATAAACATTGAAAGGGTAGTTCCAAATATTCCACTATTACCCCATATTTGAATCCATTTCCAATCTTCCTTCCACAAAGTTTACATCCTAGGTGAACCTAGGGATCTTCCATCTACTTCCTCCAAATCAACCCCAAACAAGGATCCCTCTAATCCTCCTCTAAAATCATTGCTAAATGATGTGGAGGGTACCAAATCTATTAAAATTTTCACATATCCAATCTTCTCATATATCCACTCGATCCTAAAAATCATCTCATTCCTTTTATTGTTAGGAGTATTATAAAGAAGAAGTAGAATATGTTTTTTTATTTAAGGAAATATCCCATCCTATTATGAATGTATCACAACATGCAATACAAAGGAAATGGTCTTGGACTTCATGAATAAGGCATCCTTGATCCTATGCACCCAATATCAAATGACAAAAATCATGGGTTAGAAGATGCACCATGGGATAAAATACTATTAGTGGAACGTCTAATACTCTTGGAAATGTCTCTCTTGATTTTTTTGATGATGAAGCCAATGTTATTCTTGACCCTTATGAATAGCTTACCACCACAAAATATTCCATGATAATTCATCCTTATCATCCTCCTTGACCTTAAATACATTTATCTTATTGATTGGGACCAATGAGATCCCCCTTCCTTTTACACCTTCCAAAATGATGAAACAATTCTCAAGCTCATGCAACTCCATGATCATATACACTCTAGAGACCACAAGAAAGGATTAAAAACCTAGTTTAACACATTTATACCCTTTGGAGAACAAGAAGGGCTCCCCTATCATAAGGTATCTTGCATGCATGAAATTAGAAAAGATATAAACCACTTGAATTATTGGATCCAAGCACATTTGAAGATGAAATTGTACAGGTTTGACACACATTGATGAAGAAATGCATTTTCCACTAGCTCTTGCACCACTCCATGATCGATCACCCTTCCTTATTGAAGAAGTAATGGGTATCAACTTAGGAATAGAAGATGAACCTAAAATCACACAAATAGAAGTTACTATATATCAAAAAATTAAAAGAACCTTATCTTTTATACTCTAAGGATTTATTGAAATATTTGCATGGTCATTTGTAGAAATACTAGGTTTACATCCATCCTTGGTCGTTCATCATCTCATGTTCCAACTTGATGTTGAAATAGTGTGATAGAAGTTATAAAATATGCATCCTACAATAAACCTTATCGTAAAGAACTACAAAAAATATTATGCATATGGTTCATCCCATGGCCATAGATGTGCAAGAATACCAATTTCTTGTGGAGCAACTTTCCAACCCCACATATATGACATCCCTAGAGTAGAAATAGTTTGTTAAATTGTTGGCCCCAATTCTTGTGTACGGCTAACATTTTCTTTGAGAAAATAAAGGGTGGGGATTTTTAAAATGGTCTTTCGAAAATGCAAAAAAAAGTTAAGATCTAAAAACAATTTTTTTGGAGACGTGCAATCTTGAGGCTTGAGAAAGACTATCTTGATTGATTAAGATTTGAATTGTGTAACTAATTAGTTAGTTTAAATAATTACTTTTTAGCTAACTAATGATTTGAGAGAATATTTGAGAATTAAATAAATAATAAAAAATTATTTATTTATTTAACTTTTACAAGATTGAGATATGAACTAGCATACATATATTAATTAATAATATATATAAAAACTGTTGAAAGTTATCATTATGGCTTATTGACTTGAGGAAAAATGCTTACATCTTCATTAACATTAATTTCAAAAGTAATATTTATGATTTCATTGTTTCTTTTCAAAATAAAGATAATTCTGTAAAAATAAATATTAATTGTTATAAAAATATGAATTTCAATTTTTGGACTCGTGCAATCTAGAGGCTTGAGAAAGACTATCTTGATTGATTAAGATTTGAATTGTGTGATTGATTAATTAGTTTAAATAATTACTTTTTAGCTAACTAATGATTTGAGAGAATATTTGAGAATTAAATAAATAATAAAAATTATTTATTTATTTGACTTTTACAAGATTGAGATATGAATGATGAACCTAGTTAAATAAAGATTGGATTTATTTAATTCAGATTGAATTATAGAAAAATAAATAAATAAAGTAAATAAATGATTAGAATTCATTTAATTTATTATAGAAAACCAATTGATTTCATCAATTAAATTAAATATTCTATTTCATTAAAATATAAATGATAAGTGTTCACATATCTATATAGACATTGATAAAAAGAACAGACAATAAATTAAAGGTTGAAAACCTTATACTGATACTAACAAATTGTTAAATAATTCAGAAATCTTATCTTGTCATTTAAAAATACTTAACTTATATAGATCAACCCTAAATTCCAATTATCATCTCTAAAGATGGTACCATTATATACCTAGAAAGAAGATGCTAAAATTTAATCTACGCGTGCAGCCTCCACTCTTGTGAATACCTTTTAAATAATCCGAGAGCCAGGAAATGTCATTTCCCTGTGGTTTTGTCATATGTTTATTTTTTATTTGGTTAGTTGCGGTAGCTTTGGGATATAGTTTTATGATGATGTATTTTTGAATTTGACTAAATATATTATTTTAATATATATATTTTTTTATTTTTCTGTTGTAAATATTAGTGTATAAAATAATATTTTTACATGAAAGTTGACGAAAATTTTGATTTTAATTTAAATTTATTTATATTGATTTTTAATAGTGATATATTATCTTTATTTTTCATCACTCTAATCCAAATCAATATCTTTAAAACTAAAAATAATAAATTAAATTAACGATATATTTTCTCTCATCAAAATAAAGATGAACTAATTGTATGTTGCAGGCTAAACTTGTTAAAAAATACTAGAAATAAAAAGATTAATTAAATAAACAAAACAAACCCATAACAATAATAATAAACAAAAATACAAGGAAAAAATTGAAACTATGAAAATAATACCACATATTAAAATAATACAATAGTGAGATGGATTATGATATTAGTAAAGAAACTTCTGCAACTAGTATCATAAGAAAATAATAATCAAAGGCGAAGAAAAAAAATTATTTATAAATTATCCGATAAACTCTTGGACATGTCACTTCAACCGTGCATACAGAAGTTTACAAATTGCTACACATTTATTCATTTTTACCACAAGGAAGAAAAGCCATCCCCACTGAGGCAATACTTATCCCAGGCCTTCGACGCTGCAGATAACCAAGTTTTCAATAAATAAAAAAATCGACATCGGAAGCTAATCAATCGACAAGTTAAAAATTTGAAGCAGAAGACCTACCTGCGGTGGAGAGAGCCCAGTTGCTATCCTGGACGACGTTCCAGAAGAAATACCCCAACAAGGCATTTTGTTTCGCATACGCAACCTTGACTGAAACAGACTGTTCATTGTCGAAGCCAATCCATACAGGCCCAGCATAACAATAAGCGGACACGGTGGTGGGGTCGTAAACCTCAGTAGCGTTATTAGCGCTGATGAAATCCACAATGTCAGCAAAGGTATAAACATCGGGGTCGCCTGGACCGCTGGCCTCGGCTCCTATTCCCACATTATCTGCGCTCGCCAGTATCCACGAATATCCATAAATGGGTTCCCATCACAATTTGCTGCCCGGAAAGGCCTGCGTTTAACCACGACTCAACGCCATAACTGGTGCTAAAATCTGAGTTGGGATAATAGAGAGCAGCGAGCTCTCCTGTCTTGTTGATCTGAGTTGGGATGACAAAATCGTAGGTCATAATGTTCACCCAGTCCATATTGGCAGTTATAGAAGCGATCGGATATTCTCTCACTACACCCCACTGAAAGAACTGGTTTGAGAAGTAGACGGCAGCGGTGAGCAGCAACGGAACCTTGCCGGAGGTCCGAGCCTCTTTAGCCACTGCAGCTTTCCATTCGGCGAACAGCTGCCCCCAGTTTTTCATGTCCGCGAGGGTTTGCGGATACTCCCAGTCGAGATCAAGGCCGTGGAAGGAATATTGCCTGGCGAGAGATATGGCCGAGTCGATGAACATTTTGCGTAGCGTAGAATCGGCTGCCATTGCTGAAAAGTCGTCCATTTTGGCATTTCCTCCGCCGATAGAAAGCAGGGTTTTCACTGAGGGATTCCTCTTCTGTACTGTGGAGGTGAAGAGTGCGATGCTTTCCTGGTTCCCTGAAGAGACGGTGACCTTATACGTTTGCGGATTGAGATCTGCGAAAGCGTAGAGGAGATGGGTGTAGAGAGAGGCATCTACAGAGGAGAGAGGGAAATAAGAATAGCTGTAGGCTGGCCAGTACCCCACTTTCACGCCAACCGCTGTGGGACAAGTTAACATGAAGGTGATGAGCAGAACTTGCAATTTGCGCTCCATTATTGCCAGGCGCGGACAGAGCAGACAAATTGTCTACAAATGTAGTTAGATTAGGGAAGAGGGGGCAGTAGACATGGGATTATGATTGGCCGATAGGCAATTCCTTTTTATCGTGGACATGCAAGCCGAAATATTTATCTGCCTTGTTAGAAATGTATATGCAGGCAAATTTGGTCAACTAGATTCGGATTAGATGGATTCTACTTAGATAGGGTAGATAGCCAAAAATTGTTTGAAGGCGACTCTGCAGCCCACGTAAGGTCAAACAATTAAAAGAAAACAGCCTGAGTTGCTAAACTTGTCACTTAAATCAATTTCATCGAACTATTTAATCATTTAAACAATGGGCAATGGCATCACCTTTCACCAGAAATAGATACTTTTCTTGTTCTACAAGACTTGGCTGCCACGCCATATCTTAGAAATCCATAATCTGCTTTGTTTTCCATTAAAGTTTATACTGCTCATGCAAACATAACACTGAAAAGTCAGAAATATAATCTGTTAAGAATGGCACCAGCAATGGGTATTCTGGCTGTGGCTTACGTTAACAAAAAGTAATACGATATGGAGGAATGTCTGGAAGAAATTTTAGAAGCCCGCTATTGCAAACCTTTCATACTGTGACATTGCACAAGTGGCAAAGAATCAGTGCAGATGTAACCTCTTTAGCAAACCTGGTAGCCTTATTTCCCAAAAATGTAACTTTGAATTCTCCAAGTATTTCAAATTCACATTCAGTAATAGGTGAATTACACTGTCTACCACAAATTACAACTACATAGCCATTGGAAAATGTGGGACTTCGATTGCTGAATAACGTTGATTTATTGGAACAAAACCAAATGTTGCCTTCAAGACATCAGTGAGGAGGAAGGGCAGAGCTCTTAACTCAAAATTGGTGATGATTGCTAATCTAGCAGCCATTGAACATTATTTCTTTTTGTTCTTGCTCTCTTAACCAGTTATGAGGTATTTGAGCCAGAAATTCATACTAGTAAAATCATTCAATAAAGATATTATAGGTGATTGGCGTTATGTTGTTACATAGCTTTAACTAGAATATAAGCTATTGGTATACTGATAAATTATCCGTATTACTGGTTTTCTTTGAAGTCCATAATCCTCATGATCTATATCAAAAAAATGTACACACAGCATCACTATTTATAGGCAGACATAAGTTGGTTTTCTTTAAAACTCTCGTTTGATTAACGTCATAAAATTTGATAGTTAAATTAATCAAAGTTGCCAAACATAATTTATACTGTGTATCAAAAATGACAGATCTAACAAGGGAAAGTTATAGTGACCAAATAGTAATGCCAAACAATTTAATGCACCCATGTATGTAGATATTTATGTTAAAGAAGTTCTATTATTTTTCTGATTTAAAGATTTTTGTTCAATCATGTTTGGATCCTTGTAAATGCATGCATATCACTTGTCCATTGAGACCTTCATTGCACAAATGTACCCAAAAAATAGACCATTTGTTTTCAAAATTGACCTTCCATACCTCTTCAGCATACCCACTGCATACCAAGATGTGATTGCTAGTTTAACTTTTGCAAAGTTGACATATGAATGATGAACTTAGTTAAATAAAGACTGGATTTATTTAATAAGGATTGGTCTATAGAAGAAAATGTAAAATAAATAAATGATTAAGATTCATTTAATTAATGCTAGAAAATTGATTGATCTGATTAATTCAATAAAATATTCCATTTAATTATTACTTGAAGAAAATATAAATGATCAAATTTAAATGTTCAAATATATGATTGTGATATATGTATATATAAATTCTAATAAAAAACACACAATAGGTTGGAAAACTTAGGCTGATACTAAAAGATTGTTAAATAGTTCAAAATGCTTATCTTGTCATTAAAAAATACTAACTTGCACAGATCGACCCTAAATGCCAATTATCATCTGCTAATGTTGGTACCATCATATTCCTAAAAAGAAGTTGCGAAAATTTAATTTATATAGTCCGATCGCGTGTTGAAGTAAAGCCGAATTGCAATAATAAAATAAAGCAGCAGAAGGAAACAGGAAAGCCATTACCCCATCTACACGCGAATTCCCCATTCTACTCACGCTTCCTTAATTAAAAATAAATACACCTTTATTCAACACTCTTGAAACAGCAGATCCCAAATTGCTTCTCTCTCGTGAAAACCCCTCAAATAATCCGAGCCTGAGGAAATACCATTTCCCTGTGGTTTTGTCATATGTTTATTTTTTGTTTCCATTGGAACTATGAAAATAATACCACACATATTACAATAATATAATACTAAGATAGATGATTATATTAGTAAAGAAACCTCTGCAACTAGTATGGTAAAAAATCAATAATCAAAGGAGAAGTAAAAATTTTATTTATAAAATGTCCGATAAACTCTTGGACATTTCCATTCAACGGGGCATACAGAAGGCTGTGAATGGCTGCCCATTATTCAATTTTTACCGCAAGGAGTAAAATCCATCCCCACTGAGGTAATACTGATTCCAGGCGTTCGACGCTGCAGATACAAAAACTCCACAATAAAAAAACAAGTCCAACATCGGAAGCTGATCGATCGACAAGCTTAAAGAATGGCGCAGAAGACTTACCTGCGGTGGAGAGAGCCCAGTTGCTATCCTGGACGACGTTCCAGAAGAAATACCCTAACAAGTCATTTTGTTTAGCATACTCCACCTTGACTGCAACAGACTGTTCATTGTCGAAGCCAATCCATACAAGCCCAGCATAACAGTAGGCAGACACGGTGGTGGAGTCGTAAACCTCCGTAGCGTTATTAACGTTGATGAAATCCACAATCTCAGCAAAGGTATAAACATCGGGGTCGCCTGGGCCGCTGGCCTCGGCTCCTATTCCTACATTATCTGCGCTCGCAAGCGTCCAGGAATATCCATAAATGGGCATTCCCATCACAATTTGCTGCCTGGAAAGGCCAGCATTTAACCACGACTCAACGCCATAGCTGGTGCTAAAATTTGAGTTGGGATCGTACAGAGCAGCGAGCTCTCCTGTCTGGTTGATCTGAGTTGGGATGACAAAATCGTAGGTCATAATGTTCACCCAGTCCATATTGGCAGTTGTTGAATCGATCGGATATTCTCTCACTTCACCCCACTGAAAGAACTGGTTTGAGAAATAAACAGCAGCGGTGAGCAGCAGGGGATCGTTGCCGGAGTCTAGAGCCTCTTCATCCACCGCAGCTTTCCATTCCGTGAACAGCTGCCCCCAGTTTTCCATGTCCGCCAGGGTTTGCGGATACTCCCAGTCGAGATCTAGGCCGTCGAAGGAATATTGCCTTGCCAGAGAAATAGCCGAGTCAATGAAATTTTCGCGTAGTGAGGAATCGGCAGCCATTGTGGAGAAGTCGTCCGTGTTGGAACTTCCTCCGCCAATGGAAAGCAAGGTTTTGACGTCGGGATTACTGTTCTGCACTGTGGTGGTGAAGAGCGCGATGCTTTCCTGGTTGTCTGCAGAGACAGTGACCTCATATGTTTGCGGATTGAGATCAGCGAAAGCGTAGAGGAGATGGGTGTAGAGAGAGGCATCCACAGAGGAGAGAGGGAAATAAGAATAGCTGTAGGCTGGCCAGTACCCCACTTTCACGCCAATGGCTGTGGGAGAAATTAACATGAGGATGATCAGCAGGACTTGCAATTCGCGCTCCATTATTGCCAGGCACGGATAGAGCAGCAAAATTCTCTACAAGTGTAGTGAGATTAGGGAAGAGGGGCTAGTAGACGTGGGATTATTATTGGCGAATAGGCCGTTCGTTTTTTCTCGTGTACATTGCAAGCAGAAATTTCACCTGACTTGTTGGAAAAGTATATGCAGGTAAATTTGGTCATCGAGATTCGGATTGGATGGATTCTACTTAGTTGGGGTAGATAGCCAAAAATTGTTTGAAGGCGACTCTGCGGCCCACGTAAAGTCAAACAAATAAAACAAAAAAGCCAGATTTGCTCCACTCGTCACCGAAACCAATTTCATTCACTTGTTTAATCATTTAAACAATGGGCAATGGCTTCTTCTTTCACCAGAAATAGATACTTTTTTTGTTCTACAAGACTTAACTGCCACGCCATGTCTTAGAAACCCGTAATCTGCTTTGTTTTCCATTAAAGTTTATACTGCTCATGCAAACATAACACCGAGAAGTCAGAAATTTAATCTGTTAAGAATGGCAACGGGAACGGGTAAGTACGATATGGAGAAATGTCTGTCTGGAAGAAATTGCAGAAGCCCCCTATTGCAAACCTTCAATACTGTGACATTGCACGAGTGGCAAAGAAATACTGCAGATGTGACATCTTTAACCAACCTCGTAGCCTTATTTCCCAATAATATAACTTTAAATTCTCCAAATATTTCACATTCACATTCATTAATAGGTTAGGTAGACTGTCCACCACAAATTCCAATTAGATGAGCTTAAATAGCACACAACTAAGCATTGACTGCTTAGGTGGCTCTCGTGGGGTTCGTCAAATCTGTTGCCTGTTTCTGTTCTCTTAAACTGTTCCGTGAACCATCACAGTGAGCAGTCAAATCATTGTTGTATAACCCGAACCAAATTCAAACCACTGTTGCCACGCTACGAAGTTTGAATGGATTAATAAAAAGTGAGCCTCTGATGAAATATAGTTATTGCAGCGAATGAAAGGTATGGGTGTCTTCAAGAGGCGGTCGCACTGTGTCACCATATGCAATAAGCAGGTTTCCAACCGGATCAGCTTGTATATGCCAGCATACTTCAAGCCTGTGCTGAAATGAGAGCGTTGGAATAGGGTATAGGTCTCCATAAAAGCATGAAGGATAGAGGAATTTTGTCCGATGATGTAATTGGAAACACTGTAATAGAGATGTATCCAAAACGTGGAAGCATGGACAAGGCACGTGAACTGTTTGACCGAATGCCTTAAAGAACTGTGGTTTCATGGAATGTCATGATTGCAGGATATACGCAAAATGTATTTGTTGAAAAGGCTTTAGCAACTTTCAAAAAAATGCAATTGGCAGGTGTAAATCCAGACTTCGCAACCTTTGCCAGCAGCCTCCTTGCCAGTGCCAAAATGGAGCTTTGGAAAAGAGTATTGAATCCATCAAAGATAAAGGACAGGGGAATTTTGTTAGATGCTGTAGTTGCAACTAACCTGGTAGACATGTATGCAAAATGTGGAAGCACAGACAAGGGGCGTGAACTATTTGACCTAATACCTAAAAGGATTGTGGTCTCATGGATTGCCATGATTGCAGGGTACGCAAATTTGGAACCATGGACAAGTTTAACAGAATGCCTTGAAGAAATGTGTTCTCATGGGATACCCTGATTGCAGATTATTTACAAAGTCGATTTTTGTAAAAGACTTTAGGAACTTTCAAGAAAATGAAATTGGCAGATGTAAAGGCAGACTCTGCAACCTTTCCAACATCCTCCTAGCTTGTGTCGAAATGGGGGCTTTGGAACAGGGTATGGACGTCCATCAAAGCATAAAAGAATGTTGTAAGAAATTATGTTCAAATAAGAGATGGGTTCTTATAAATCAATATTAATGAAATATGGGTTAGTAAATAATTATTAAAAATTACACAATTGAATCTTGATAAAGTATCATATAATTGAATACATTATGAAAACACTATCTAAATGTAAATTAAAAAAGTAGGGAGCTATATGATGAATAGTTCATAAGCAACAAATCTTGTTGAGTGTTTTAAAATTGTATAGTAATCGTAAGCTAAATGGATTTGACCTTAGGAGAATCTCCATGCTTAATAATGTTTGAATTGGAGAATTAATGGGATGGGTGGCCTCTTACGAAATCTTGATGATTTAGACTTGTGAGCATCTCATGAATGCAACTTCTTATGAAAAAATATTCTTGTGAATACTCATTAAATACAGGTCAATAAAAATTGATTGAACACTACATAGTTGAATCCTTATAAAATATTATATGATATTTAAATAGTATTTATTGAAAGAATTAAAAAAACAATGTTAATAACTCCTTAGAGATAAAATATGTAACTAACCTAAAATATCTCTTAAATTATTACTTAATAATTCATAAAAGAAAAACATGTCACTAAAACTACATTGGGTTTTTGAAGGGCACAAAGAAAAGGAAAAACTAGAAGCAAATCAAACTCAATCTTGACATAAATGTAAAAATATATAAAACTATGTGCTCAATCTAGTAGACTTTCTCAAAAATTATAATATTAGAAAAAAAATAGTTAAAATGAATAATGATTTTACTTATTAGTTAAAATATTAAGAATATAAAAATATTTATATTAAATCCTTTACATAATATTTATAAATGAAAACTGGATATCCTTCACTTCTCTCATTTATTTTGGTTCATTTTAATAATTTAGTTATCCCTTTAATACAATGATTAGTTTTTTAAAAATGGTGTATTTTGAGAAGAATTTGGGAAATAAATTGGTCATAGCTTGATTCCAACTATAACTACTCTCAATTTCAAAACTAAATCTTTAGTTTATACATGTAGACATGGAAAATGTACAATTCAATCTGGCGTGCTTGATCATAATTACTAATGACATTTCCTCCTAAATCATTTCTCAGCTTATCATCACCTTTTCATCTCTTAATTAGAGAAATCGTTATTTATTTAATTAAGTCTTTCTCCTCTGTTGATTAAATTAATCAATTTAATTTAATTAACCTTATATCTTTATTTATTTAAATAATTCATTTTATTTAAATCAAGTCCTTAAAGTCTTCTCATTAAATTGAATAAATTAAACCTTATTTAATTTAATCTAACACTATCCTCTTTAGTTAAATAAATCAAATATTTTATTTAATTAATCATTTTCTTCTCAATTCTTGATTTAAATCAACTCATAAATTTGAGTCAAAATTGTCAAATCATCTAATCTCTCATTAAATTGATCGAATCTTGATTAATTTAATTTCAATCACTAAAATCCTCTAGAGAATGCAACTTGCACAATAAATCAATTATTTTGATTTATTAAATTGCCTATTTTCTCTCAACATGGAATAAAAGGGGAATATTCCCTCAAATTTGAATTCAAATTCAAATGGGCTTGGTCCTTCCAACAAGGCATTTAATGTCTCTTACATGTCCTTGGCCTTGAGCCAAGTGACATCAACTCCATTTCTTTCTCCCTCCAACATGTCACATTCAAATTTCAAATTTGAATCTCATAGCATTTATCATGCACATTGACCAAAATGTGCTCATTCCTCCTCCAATCACATGTGGACAAGTGACACAATGCCATTGGATTATCTTTTATCCCACATTGCTCAATTTCACTCTCTCTTCCATTTTGGAAATCTATAAATGAGAGACTCTTCCTCTCATTCAAACATCCACAATTTGAGTAAACTTATTATACTCAAATCCATCTTCGATCATAGCCATTTTCATCTTTCTATATCAAGTTCTTAGTTAGGTTATGAAGGAATTCAGCCAAAGTGGATAAATCATCATCAAATCTTAAAAAGGAGTTGGGAAAGGGTTGATTTCGACACACCAATTGGCACCAACTCCCCCCATGGGATCAAGAGTTTGCTTAGTTTAGATAGATTTAGTTTGGTTATTGTATTTTTTTTATTTCCTTTCTATCTAAGTTTAGTAAACAGATTTCATGGGGAATCCTTGTTTCACCTTGCATATTGATCTAATATTATGTTTGTTTGTTGTTTATGTGCAGGTTTAAAATTGGGGTTCACAATACATCTATTATATTTGTGTAGATCTATGAATAATAGAACTGGCCTAGGTTAATTACATAATTTACAAAAATGAACCTACATGTCCTATGTCAAGTTTCAAAATTCGGGCCTCAATAGTAACATATAGCTATTATAAGTTTTCATGGATTTTTGAAACATTTTAAATTGAGAGTTTTTTATTAAATGTCAAATCCTGATATATTAATAAAATAGTAAGCAAGTAATGCACATCAAGATTGTTTAGAGATAACCTTTATTAGTCATTACATCATTGTAAGAGCATTAATAAATACATAACATCATATGCATATTTAATGATTGATCATCTTCTTTGATATTTTATCAAGTTGTTAAGTTGATAATTTGGAGAATGAAAAAAGTGGCAAGTTTTATTAGTCTAGGAAATTTTTTTATTCTTATCTCCATGTTTATAAAATAGAATTTGATCAGAACTTGAATCCATCTATCTCTATCTCTATACATGATTAAAGATAAAATTAAGTGACCATGAACTTATCTATCTCTATACTTGATGTGCTTTCCATTTTCCCCACATCAAGATTCCCTTTATTCAAGCTCTCTCACAATCCAAGGTTGGTATAAAACCCTTACTAATAACATCAAGAAACTAAGGTGATTAATGTTTGATACCATGAAAGGAAGAAATGGTGTAGAAATAATTTGAATGATAGTCCTTAATAAGAGGCATATGCAAGAATATATTATACTTATAGGAAATATATTAAATAAATAATATCAAACCATGACAAGATGATCGATGTCATGAAATCACTTTTATGAGAAAATAACCACACTACGAAAAATCCAATTATGTTATTCAACAAAAAAGTTGATATAATATGAATCTCAAACTAATACTTTATAGGATTATCACCAAAATTCAAATTCCAAGGTTATTTTGGCAACATAACAATACCTCAAATTCAATCATGCAACTCATATACTTAAAACTCAATCATACAACTCATGTAGTACTCCATTGACAATAAATAATAAACAGGAAAAACTAAAACCATAAACCACAAAGTGGTTTACTAAAACCACATGTTATGATTTTTATTAGAAATAAATATAACAATAAATGAAATAGTTTAGCACTTTGAGGGAGGGCCTCCAATGAAAATAATATTATAAATTCAATAGTCAAACTTAGGATGGTGTGGGAGAGCCTTTGTGCTTTTTGTTTATAGGCATAACTATGTAGGGAAACATTCCTTCATCCTTACTAAGTGTGTCAAAGGAATTGACTGAAAAAATTAAATTAAAATGTTAAGGTTAAGTATGGACTATGGAAATCTAATATGTCGAAATTTCATATGCTTATTCTTACTGCACTTAGGAATGTAATTGCTATACAATATCTTCGCCGTGCCCTTGTCTAGGTAATGTTTGAGCCTATATTAGTAAATGAAAATTTATCCAAGTCAAGCTTTTATTTGTTAATGGAGCCATGTTTTGGCCACCATCTATAAATAATTTAAGAATTCCATCAATGGACCCCCTTGTTTAAAAATGTTCTTGTTGTAGTGTTTTTCCTTTCGTTATACTTGTCATGTACCTAAATATCTCAAACTATAGAAATTTCTAAGTGCTAGGGGTGATTGTGTCTATTTCTATCTTTTTTAGGGTTTATAGATTTTCTCTTGCTAGTATTATACCCTACATTCCTTTAAGCCCAATATTTCAATTTTTACTTGGGACTTTTGATTATTTTAATCTTATAGACTTCTCATTACCTAAGTATTTTATCATGGCTTTCCCCATGTTTCCATTGTCTAGTTTTTCTTTGCCTTTGGCCCTAGGATTTTAGGTCTCCATATAATCATATTCTTCTTAAGCTATAAAACTAATCCATGAACCTCAATTCCTCCACTTACTCTTTTCCATGCCTCCTTTATCATTGAGTATTCACCATCCCCAATTCCTAATTTGAGGATTCACTTTTCCTTTTAAGTCTCAAAATATTGGTCTTTTAGTATTTCCCCACACATTTCCCTCATCCCACTTACCATCTCCCTTCCTCCTTATGAAACACATACTTGTAAGATTACTCATACCATAATACCCAAAAGGTGTAAGGTATGCAATAAAACCAATCTCTGAAACTTGAAAGTCTTCCATGTTGATATGTGGTGACTGATCATTCTAAAAGGGAAAAAACCCCGATTTTGTATAACCCTAATTTATAAAGGGTTTGGGATAGAGTTACAGTATTATAAGAAACATGCAATTATTCGCGATATTGTAATAGGGTTTTGCACTGGGTAATAATATCATTGGATGGCTACGGTTTGGTGGATGTAGCCCACATTGGGTGAACCACGTTAAATTCTCTGTGTTAGTTTTATGTGTGTTTTATTTCTGGTTTATTTGATAAAATCTGCATTTAGCTTTTAGATATCTACCTTTGAAAACCTAACAAGTGGTATCAGAGCGGGTTGTTTTCGATTATCGTTTGCAGGAAAGTCTCATGGTTGAGTGGGAGTCTCACGGTTAAGTGGGAGCAATGGCAGACGAGGGTAAGATGAAGGTTGATAAGTTCAATGGGCAGAACTATCAGTTATGGAAGATGCAGATGGAGGACTATCTCTATCAGAAGGATTTATGGCGGCCATTGGAAGGGAAAACCAAGAAACCCATAGCAATGATGGATGAGGACTGGGATATTTTAGATAGAAAGGCACTTGGCAGTATTCGCTTATGCCTGGCACAATCGGTGGTGTTCAATATTACAATAGCAAAGACAACTCTAGAGTTGATGGAAACCCTAGCAAAGTTGTATGAAAAGCCTTCCGCTTCGAATAAGGTATTTCTTATGAACCGTTTATTTAATATGAAAATGGTAGAAGGTGGATCAGTTACTGATCATTTAAATGAGTTCAATACAGTTACCAGTCAATTAACTTCTGTAAAAGTAAACTTTGATGAAGAAGTTAGGGCTCTTTTGATTCTGTGTTCTTTGCCTGAAAGCTGGAATAGCTTGGTAATGGCTGTTAGCAATTTTGTTTCTAGTTCAAATACATTGAAATTTGATGATGTTGTTGGTGTTATTTTGAGCGAGGAAATTCGTAGGAAAATCTTAGGTGGAACATCCACATCAGGCAGTGTTTTGAATGCAGAAAGCAAGGGTAGAAAAAAGGAGAGAAGAAACAATTATGGAAGTCGTGGGAAGTCACAAGGAAAATCAAGTTAGAGAAGGTCCCAATCTAGAGACAAGAGGGATTGCTGCTACTGTGGTAAGCCAGGTCATTTAAAGAAAGATTGTTGGTCTCGGAAAAATAAAGAAGGAGACGAAAAAGAAGGAAATAAAGAGGCAAATGTGGTAAGTAATAAATCTGATGAGGATGCTTTGATTCTTTCTCTTGACAATGTTGATGATTCTTGGGTGTTAGATTCAGGGGCTGCATTTCATGCTATGCCCCACAGAAATTATTTTCTTGATTATGTCCAAGGGGATTTTGGGCTGGTTTATTTGGGAGATAATGAACCCTGTCAGATTGTTGGAAAGGGAAGCATCAAGATTAAGTTGCAGAATGGGAATCATTGGCTACTACATGAGGTAAGGAACATTCCAAAGCTAAAAAAAAATTTAATTTCAGTAGGGCAACTAGATGATGAAGGTTGTGTTGTTACATTTAGTGATAAAAATTGGAAGGTTACAAAAGGTGCCTTAGTGGTAGCAAAAGGTGTGAAAGTAGGTACCTTATATCTTTGTACAGGTCATACTGTTCCTTCTACTTTAGCTATTGTAGATAAAAATCAATGTTCAGGAACACTTGCTACAGTTTAGTAGGAAGAAAATCAGATAGTTGTTGTGAATTCTGAATCAGCACTATGGCATAACAGACTTGGTCACATGAGTGCAAAAGGTATGAAAGTACTTCATTCAAAGAATGCTTTACCAGGTCTAAAATGTGTTAATATGGATTTCTATGAAAGTTGTGTGTATGGCAAACAAAAGAGAGTTAGCTTTCTCAAGGATGGGAAACAAAAGAAGGATGAGAAATTGGAGCTTGTGCATATGGATGTATGGGGACCAACTCAGGTATCTTCTCTCGATGGCTCTCATTATTATGTCACATTCATCGATGATGCAACTAGGAAGGTATGCATTTATTTCATTAGGCAGAAATCTGATGTATTTGAAACTTTTAAAAAATGGAGAAGCTTGGTTGAGAATGAGACAGGTAAAAAGTTGAAATGTCTCAGATCTGATAATGGTGGTGAGTATTGCAGCAAAGAGTTTGAAGATTATTGTTCCTCTAATGGTATTCGTAGGCAGAAAATGGTTCCAAGGACTCCACAAGGAAATGGAGTGGCTGAGCGTATGAACAGAACAATAATGGAGTGTGCACGAACTATGAGATTGCATGTTCGGTTGCCTTTAAACATGTGGGCAGAGGCTATAAATACTGTTGTTTATTTAATTAATAGAGGTCCTTCTAATCCTTTGGGTTGTGGTATTCCAGAGGAAGCATGGAAAGGTAAGAAGGTAAGTTATTCTTTTTTGAAAACCTTTGGTTGTGAAGCATTTGCACATATAGATTTTGAAAATAGAACCAAGCTCGATGCAAAATCAAAGAAATGTATATTTGTTGGATATAGCATAGATGAATTTGGTTATAGGCTTTGGGATTTTGAAAATAAGAAAATTGTGAGAAGCAGGGATGTCATATTCAATGAGAAAATGTTGTACAAAGATCTATTGCAGCGGCATGAGAAGAAAGAACAGGATTATGCAGTGCTGGATGATATTACAAACACCAATGTTCTAGTGGTTTCTCATGCTCCGCAATAGCAACAACAAGAAATACCACAAACTCCAGTGAATGTTAGGCGATCTTCAAGGTTAAGTAGACCTCCAGAAAGATTTTCTCCCTCTTTGTACTCTATTCTACTAACTGATGCTAGTGAACCAGAATGTTATCATGAAGCTATGTAGGTGGATACCAAGGTTCAGTGGGAGCATGGAATGGAAGAAGAAATGGACTCCTTGCTGAAAAATCAGACTTGGGAATTATGCAAGTTGCCTGCAGGTAAAAAGGCAAACAAATGGGTTTATAGGATGAAAGAGGAGGATGAAGGTAAGAAAAGATTTAAATCCAGATTAGTTGTAAAGGGATTTGCATAGAAATAGGGTATTGATTTTGATGAAATATTTTCTCCAGTTGTTAAAATGACCTCTATTCATACTGTGTTAAGTATTGTGGTTGTTGAAGATTTGCATTTAGAATAGCTTGATGTTAAAACTGCCTTTCTCCATGGTGATTTGGAAGAGGAAATTTATATGGAACAGCCACAAGGATTTGAGGTCAAAGGTAAGGAGAAACTAGTGTGCAGATTGAAGAAAAGCTTATATGGCTTGAAGCAAGCACCTCGACAATGGTATCTTAAATTTGATAGTTTTATGGTTGAGCAAGGTTATAACAGGTGTAATTCAGACCATTGTGTTTATTTTAAGATGCTAGGTGAAGATAGCTACATTATTTTATGTTTATATGTTGATGATATGCTTGTAGCGGGGTCTAACATGGATCACATAAAGGACTTAAAACAACAGTTAGCAAATTCATTTGCTATGAAGGATTTGGGGGCAGCAAAACAAATCCTTGGTATGAAGATGACAAGAGATAGGAAAAATAGGAAATTATTTTTATCTCAGGTTGATTATGTTAAAAAGGTGTTGCAGAGATTTCATATGGAGAATGCAAAAGTTGTCAGCACACCTTTGCCCAGACACATAAAATTGACTAAAGATATGTGTCCAAAGACACCAGAGGAGGAAGAAAAAATGTCCAAGGTACCATATGCTTCAGCTGTAGGTAGTTTAATGTATGCCATGGTATGCACGAGACCAGATATTGCACATGCTGTAGGAGTTGTTAGCCGGTATATGAGTAATCCAGGAATTGAGCATTGGAATGCAGTAAAATGGATTCTCAAGTATTTGAGAGAAACACCAAATAAACATTTATGTTTTGAGGGCTCTAATATAGATTTAAAAGGCTATGTTGACTCAGATCTGACAGGGGATATTGATACTAGGCAGAGTACCACAGGTTATGTATTTATCATTGGTGGGACAGCAGTAAGTTGGATATCTCGATTGCAAAAGGTGGTTGCTTTATCCACCATAGAGGCAGAGTATGTGGCTGCAACAGAGGCAGCAATGGAGATGATATGGATGCAATTTTTCATGGAAGAGTTGGGAAAACAACAGGCTGAAAATTACTTGTTCACAGACAGCCAGAGTGCTATACATCTTGCAAAGAATTCTGCCTTGCACTCGAAAACCAAACACATACAGTTGAGGTATCATTTCATTCGGTCAGTGTTGGAGGATGGACTCTATTTCCCTTTCTCTTTTTTCTTCTAGCATTAGACACAGAAAATTAATGATCCCCAACTCATTTCTCTTGAGTCATATTGTTTTGGAATTATTATATTTTCCTTTACAAAGTGTATCTGGCACTCTATAGCCTTGATCATTGGTCCCTTTCCTTTACTCTTTTGTCCATATTATTTAGTGGTATCAAATCTTCCCTTACACTAATACCACTTCTTCTTCCATCACTATTGGGTATCCCTTTCCTTAATCAGGTCACTCCTCTTTACATCTTTCCTTTTAATCTTCAAAGATTATTTATACAACCTTGCCTAAAAGTAAGGTAACATGTGGTAATTCTAAACCCTTGTTTACAACTACTCAAGACAACTTAGACTTCTATGGATTATACCAAATAATTAAAACCCACCACAAGATAATCTTTTAATGACCAAGCCAATACCATACAATTATATTGATATTTTCCTACATGTCATTTAGTCACTTTCTTAGACCGGTCACAATATGAAACATGTCTTCCATACACATAATCACCCAAAGTAAGTGGGAGAGCGCATTTTGATATGATTAAATTTGATAACTCCCATCCAATAAATGATTAGAATCTATCTAGGTATAATTTTGTGGGTAAAGAGAACATGTTATTGGGGAAAGGTCATGTGGGGTAGAAGGTATGTAAAAGGAATTATACACAAGAAAACTAAGACATAATAACCCACTACTGACATACAAACCCACGGTCGACATAGAAACCAATAAAATTATCAAAAGATAAATTATATAAAATGATTCTAAATATAACATGTAAAATCAAAAACTTGCATTGTATTCAATTTCAAATAATTTTTATATCTCTTTATAAACGGACTTACAAATGAATAATATACTATATTTCACAAGATCAATGGTGTCATTTTCCTATAGATGTTGTTTCAAAAATTTAGTTTGCACATTAGTTATTGAATTCAACTATATTTATGGACACTTTGGGTTGGGTATTGATCTCTTATCTTAATCTATCGGAAAAAAAAATCAATGATTGATCATCTTTATCTATAAGAAAATATTTTGAAAAGTAGCTACAAGTCACTCATCTTTATCTACATGTTGGGTGGTGAAAGATGCTAGTAAATAATGGAAAAATCTTCTAAAACGTAGCTACAACTTGCTCATATTTATCTAGCTATTGTTTAGTAGCTAAAACTTGTTTCCTACCCATTCAAAATTATTCTCCAATTATATTATACTTTTTTTTAGGTGGGATAGAAGCTTTTTGACTCAATATGGACTCACAAGTCCACTTAGAGAAGCCTATTGGCTAATCATATAGATCCACCTCATTCCTACACATAATACAAGTCTAAAAAGTGTGGTGCATGAGTAATGAGATCAACTTTTATTTATAAAAATGGTGAAGGTATGGTTTTACAAGGAGTATGGGTCCATTTGTGGAAGTTTATGTTAGAAGAGATGTATCAAGAGAGAGCCAAGGAAGCAAAAATGAATGATGAAGACATGAATTCTAAACTCGAAAGAACAAAGTGGGAGCCATTGATTCTAACAAACCTTCAAAATAATTCAAGCACAATATGCCCTTCGTGACACATGAGAGTTATAGTGGAGGTATGAAGTTAACTGTAGACTCCCAAGATATAATTTTGATTGCAGCACCTTGAGAGAAAGTGTCTGCAAAAGAGAAAGCACGTCCTAACAATGAAAGTAAGAATTTTTTAGAAATTCATCACCACCATGACAACAATGGAAACAAGTTCAATGGAGGAAATGTTAAGGGTGTGGATTTCTCTAACTATAATGCCAATGGTAGTAACACTAGTGGTTGTATATTTACCATTGTTGGTGGGAGACAAGGAAGGCATATCCTACAAATTTTACATTAAATGCATAGACTATGTCATCCTAGCAGCATAGCATATGGGGAATGCCCATTCTTTTCAATGCCTCTATAAACCCTAGGTGTTTACTTCCCTACACCAAAAAAATCCTTTGAAAATGAGGGAAAAAAATCATCTGAAGCATTCTATTTTATTTGTTTCATTTTTATTTATGGTAATGATTTCTCTACCACCATGACCACAATGGAAACAAGGTCAATGGAGGAAATGTTACAAGTGTGTATTTCTCTAACTACAATTCCAATGGCAGTAACATTAGCGGTTATATATTTCTCATTTTTGGTGGGAGATCAAGAAGGCCTCTCCTACAAATTTTACATTAAGTCCATAGACTATGTCATCCTAGTAGCATAACAAATGGGAAATTCCCATTCTTTTACAATGCCTCTATAAACCCTAGATGTTTACTTCCCTACACAAAAAAAATGACTTTAAAAGGAGGAAAAAAAATAATGTGAAGCATTCTATTTTGTTTGTTTCATACTTATTTATGGTTATGATTTCTCTACCACTATAATATTTTGTTTGAATTTTCTTTTTAATAATTTAAAGACATTTAAGTTTTATGTGTGCATGAAATTTTATTTTATTTCAATAAATTACATATAAGTACATTTTTTCATTCGGATTGAAGGTAAAAATCATTTACTTGGAAATATAATAGAACTAATTTATAACATATGTTATGGAGTGTAATTACAAGCTTTGGGGTTAAGGTTTGTATTGATTTACAATGTGATAACCCAAAGCTTGAAAATTGCACACCATAACCTAATATTAATGTACTACAAATTAAAGAGTAAAGATTCAAAATTTAAAATGATTGTTGGTGTGATTAACTTGGGCCTAGCTTATCAATATTTGAATTGAGTATCAAGTTATTTAATATTCTTTTAGCGTGGGATCAAGGACTGGGTTTGCAAATTCTTTATTGTTGGGGGTGAAACAATAGGTATATGGATTGATCGTGGCTCAAGAGAGAGGAAATTGTGTGGATTTGGGTGTTTTGATGGTGCAGACATGAATAAAAATAATTACATGTTTTAATTTTAAAATACATTTTAAAGTTAAACAATAAACTATAATTTATTTAATAATTTTTAATTTTTGGAAAATTTTATATCTTTAAAAAAAATTAAAAATAAAAATTCTAAATTACTAAAATTTCTCAAATTATTTTTATTTATATCTATTTGCATTTTTACATAGGATTTTACAAAGAATCCAAAAAAATAAGAAGTTATTTTATTACAACTATTTATTAAAAATATGTGGAAATTATAAAATATTATTTTTATATAGTGTTTTAATAAAAGTAATGATATTGATGTTTTCATTGTGATAGCATCAGTGAACCTTCATGCAAAACTGTTAAATTTTCCATGCATTTTTAAAATAGGTAAACCCTAAATTGTAATTGTTTCTCTTTCTTTTTCTATTTTGTTTAGGTAAACCCTAAATTGTAATTGTTTCTCTTTCTTTTTCTATTTTGTTTTGTGTTTAGGTATGAGCAATGAGCAGAGGATGTCATAGCATTGCCAGAAAAATATTAGATATGTAGGGGTTTTTGAGTGGAAAAGTTAAAGATATTGGGCATATAATTTTTGAGTTATAAAGCTTGTGTGCTATAAGAAGACTGGTGAACTCATTGCAATCAAGTTTATTGAATAGGCCAAAAGGTAGGGATGGTTTAAAACATTAGGAATTTTTGCATATAAAGATTTTGATGGAGGGTTACAAAGAAAGAGTGGAGGGTAAGGGCTTAAGATAATAGTGTTTAGAGTGATTTTTTAAATGAATGAGAGAAAGGATTATGAGGTAGATAAAGGTACAAATTAGTTGCAAATTATAAATTGTGAACAAATGAGTGATAGAAATAATTAGCTAATATATAGATTGGAGGATTTAAAGTTTGACGAAAATAATTGAGGTGAACAAGCAGAGATAGTAGATTGATATAAATAATGCTAATTAAAATTGAAGGAGAATTTAATAAGAGGAAATAATATTGAAGACATTTATGACAAGATAGATGAAGTAATAAGAAACTAAAGTGATGCAAAATACAAATCTTTAATTGACAAGTAAGGATATTTAAACATAAAGTAGGTGAAGAGTACAAAGTTGTTAGGGTTAGGATTAAATTAGGGTTGAAATAGGGTTAGTCTTAAGATTGAACCCAGGCTAGGCTTAAGGTTATGTTATAATTAGGGTTAGCCTTGGTTATTGTTAGGCGTAATTATGGTTAGCATTAGACTTAGGATTTAATTAGAGTTGTGGTTAGTGTTGTGAATTTGAACATGCACCCTTGTTGAATCCTATTTAATAGTTCAATGAAACATGAGAGTGATCTCAAGGTGTGGGATCTTGCATATGAGATCAAGCATCCAAAGAAGATTGGTTCCTTTCTAACCTAGATGTAATAGAGCTAGTCCAAATCAAGATTGAATAACTCTAAAACTAACCCTATTCTATCATATTGCAAAGGGAAAAGGGAATATAGAAATATATTAAATGAAAGGGTGGTTAAGCACTTATATTAAACATTTTTCTTCCTTCTCACAATAGCACAAATAAATAATAAAAATACCAAAAAACCGTGTGCATGGGTTTTTGTTATACTCATTTGTAGGGGTATGTATAAAGGTAAGGGTTTGAAAATGCTAAGAGGGAAAGATAAACTCCAAAGTTAGTTATTGCAAGAAATTTAACATAGTATATAACATAGAAAATGATAAAAAAAAACTCAAGTACAAAGGTAATAGTATTACACATAATGTTTTGCATTCATGGCATAATGTGATGGTTAAGTTGTGGCATTGTGTTGTTGCAACCAAGGCTCAAACCTTCATTAGGCCATTGTGATCACAAGTATTGTGCCCTTTGAAATGTAATGTGCTCATAGGCTTGAACCTTATTGTTGAAGCTATGATGTTCATTATGTAGTGTTAATGCAATTTTTTCATGCTAGGGGTAAGGTCCCTCATTTGTGGCCTCATTTGGCTCGATACAGGCTAAAAATTTCTAATGTACCAACCAAGAAATACAAAAATATATATCAAATAGAGTGTGAGAGGTGAAAAGAGGTGAAAAATGAGAATCTTTCATTAAATCTAAGGCCTAAAGTCAATTTTACAATTGTAGAGATACAAAATGAATGTATTTGGCACAACAAACAATGAAATAACCCTTTACAATGAATAGAAAAATGTGTTTTATTGCCTAAAATGACGTAGGAGAGAGAGAGAGAGATGAGATGTGACAAGGAGAGAAATCCTAGCTAGTAGATTTTTTAGAGTTTGACATGTTTGCACAAAAACGTATGTCTAACTCAAATAACAATGTGGAACACTCAAATAACCCCTAGACTTAGCCAATTTCAAGATTTTTCAATTAAGGCAACTAACTAAGGGAAAAGAGAGGGAAACCACAACCTAGAAGCATATATGCATAGTTAGCCAACATAGATCTCTAAGATTGATTACAATCAATGAGAGAATACAAGGGGAGCAGAAGTTGTCAACAATTAGGCTTCAATATAATAAAGCTTGGGGTTATTGTTAGGGTTAAGGGTGGGTTTAGGGTTCGCATTAGGCTTACATTTCTAGGATAAAGCTTAAGGTTAGAGTTGGGATTAGTATTACTATTCAATTTGAGTTAGGGTTAGAGTTAAGATTACAATTATGGATAAGGTTGAAAACGATTAGGATTAGGATTTAGTTATGGTTAGAGTTTAATTATATTTCAATTAAATTTATGATTAGGGTTCAATTGCAGATAGCATTATGATACAATTAGGGTTAAGGTTATGGTTACAATTCAAAAAGGGTTAGTGTTACATTTTAATTATGGTTAGAACTAGGGTTAAAAATGAGTTAGAGTTAAGGTTAGATTAGTTGTATAGTTCAATTAGAATTAGGATTCAAATAAGATTAAAGTTGTAGTTTAATTAAGATTAAGATTAGGGATGATCTTAATACTCCACGGCTAAAGCATACAACACGATATTAAATAGCTACTAAAACAGTCTTGTAAGTTCAGTCCTAGGCGGTATAATACATGGGATTGGGAATCTTAAAAGTGTGAGAGCCCACAGAAATTCTAGTTATGTCACTCCACTGGTCCCCAACATTTCCCAAAATGCGATAACCTTCCTTCACAAGCTCCTCCCTCTTCTCCGATTTGTACGCTACTTTGGTTCCCTGATAGCTCGTGCTCCTGCAATATAAACATGCCACCATCAAACCATGTTCAACTGTACGCAGTGAATACCGATTTAACTGTTCGTAACTGTCCGTCAGTGCTGCGTCCATGCAAAAGCAGAAAATGCAGCTTTAAAACTTTAAATTTATTTTTAAAATATATATATTTTTTTAATATATTATAAATGAAAGAAATAATATTAGTATATTTTTTTTTTTTAAATTAGAATTATATATTATATATTTTAATGTTTATTTAAAATTGTAGAATTTTTTTAATATTTAAATTATATTTTATACAATGTAAATATACTAGTCAATCTTAATATTTAATTATATTTTTATTTATGTATGTGTTGTTAAATGGTTTTCAATTTTGAATCATTATATAAAGCTTTTGTTATTATGGCTTTCTTTTTTATTTAAATTTGATTGAATGTATATGGTTTTAAAAAAAAAAGTTATGTCTTAGTATTTGGAGGATAATTTCAAATTAATAAGAATATTTTTAAAATATATATATATATATGACAAACAAACTTTATCATCAAATTTAGGTCTTACTTTGTAGTACTTTTCAAAATATTTTTTAGTAAATGTTTATTTGTATATAAAAAATAATTGTATTACATAGATAAATCTAGGTTAATTAATTAAAAGTATATATAATTGAAGAAACATATTATTGATGAAAAGATTGAATATTAATACAATATTATTTGATGAATAATAATATACAAAATTATGAATATTAGAGATGAAAAAATTGAATATTGTATACAATTGAATATTATATATTATTAAAGTTTTATATACTCAATTTAACATTATAATATATGTTATATAGTATATAAAACTATAATAATATATAATATATTTTTATAATTATAATAATATAATATATTTTTATAATTATAATAATATAATATATTTTTATAATTATAATAATATAATATATTTTTATAATTATAATAATATAATATAAATAAATTATTTATATAATATTATAAATATATAACTATATTATAATGTAATTATAGTATTTTATTTATGATAATGATAATATTCTATTTGTATATATAATATAAAGCTCTAGGAAAATTCATCATTAGCAATTCACTTCACCATGGGAAAATTCACCGCTAAGTAAAAATGGCGGTGAATTTTACTTAGTGACGAATTTGTCACTAGGGTGAATTTTCTCATGGTGTCGGTGAATTGCTCGAGGTGAATTTTCCCTATGCCATAATTTAAGTATAACACAATATATTTAAGTTCATTTAAAGCATGGTTAAGAAATATAATACAAGTATATGTAATCATGACAAATTATGTATATAAAATTCTAATAATATATAATATTTGAAATTGTATACATTATTCCAATTTTTTATAGATATAATATTCATAATTTTGTATATTCTTATTCTTCAAATAATATTGTTTACAATATTCAATCATCAAATAATGAATAGCAATATTCAAAATTTTCATCTATAATATTCAATTGTATATTTTTCATCAAATACTATTGTATATAGTATTCAATTTTTTCATCAATAATATTTTCCTTCAATTATCTATATATTTTTAATTAATTAATCTAGATTTATCTATGTAATACATTTTTTTGTATACACAAATAAACATTTACTAAAAAACATTTTGAAATGTACTACAGAGTAAGACCTAAATTTGATGATCAAATTTATTTGTCAAATATTTCTTTTTTGTAAATATTTCCATTAATTTGAAATTATTTTTCAGATATAACTTATTTTTAAAAAACCATATAATCTATATATATATATATATATATATATATGATTATTATTTTCATTTTGTTTTCTAAAAATAAAAATATTTTAAACACAATCAAATTTAAATAAAAAAAAATCACAATAACAAAAGATTTATATAATGACTCAAAATTGAAAATCATTTAACAACACATACTTAAATAAAAATATAATTAAATAATAATATTGACTAGTGTATTTACTTTGTATAAAATATAATTTAAATATTAAAAAAATTCTAAAATTTTAATTAAACATTAAAATATATAATATATAATTCTAAAATTTATTTTTTTAAATATACTAATATTATTTCTTTCATTTATAATATATTAAAAAAAATTGAATATTTTAAAAATAAATTTAAAGTTTTATATTTATTTTAATACCTAAATTATTCTTTATAGGCATTTATCTTATGTTTCTTCCTTCAGATTTCTTAATCACTGTGTGTTTTTTTTTCTTTCTACCAATTACATCTTTTTATTGTAATTAAATATTTATATTTCAAAAAATATATTTAATCATTTTTAAAAATAATTTAAATTTTTAATAAATTTTATTTGAATTGTATTTGTAATTTCAGTTTTTAAATTATTTTTTATATTTAATAATTTTTTTAAAATGATTTAATTTTTTGAATACTTTTTATTTGAATTCTATTTGTATTCATAATATTATTTTATTATAAATTTATATTCTTCTTTAAATAATTTTTATGATTGTAAATTTAAATTGTATTTAATGTTTATCTTTTTATATAATTTATTTATATGTTTACTAAAATATTACATTGATATAATATGTTTAATAATTTTTGAAGAATAATTTAAATTTAATCTTCATAATTTTGATTGATTTAATGTTTAGTGATTATTCTCTTATTTAAATTGTTTATATGGTTACTGTAAAAAAATATTTCTACGAACTTAATAAATTTTAAAAGTGACATAAAATTGTCTCATAGAAACGTTTTAATTTACTTTTAAGTGCTTACACTTTTCTTTCAATTATTATTTTATTTGTAATTTTATTAAGAGCTTGTGTCTTTATTTAAATTATTTGTATGTTTATAATTTTTTAAATATTGATGTAAACTTAATCCTTAGGACTATTGTTTAGGACTATTGTTTAAATTTTGAAAATGTTTTCCAATTTCTAAAATTAAAATTAAAATATTTTAGTTTATTAAAGTGAATATAAATATCCTTTTAAGTTATTTCACCTCATAATTTACTAATAATTACCATTTATTATATATCATAGACATATTTATGTATTTGTCATAATAATTTAGATTTTGATATTTAAATGTGTTAAGATTTTGATGATTAAATTTATTCATAATGAGCTAAGTTATTATTTTAGGTAGGGATTGATCTATTTGAGTATAGATTGGTGAAAATTATTGTTGGAGAAGTCAATATTTGAATGCAACATATAAGTCTTTCACTAGTGAAATAAAATAAGATGTCTACAATATAAACTAAATTTCTTCCAAAATTATTAAACACGTTATAGGAATGTAATACTTTAGTAAACATATAAATACGTTAAAGGACCTCACTTAATAATAGTTATATAAAATAAAACTTTTGTTATCATTCAGATTAGTAACAACTTATTTGAGAATTTCAAAAATTGTGCATAGATTGTGAATATTCAAATTCCATTGGACAGAGAGTCGGGAGAGAGAGGAAGGGGTGAATTTGGTAATCGTCAAAATTCTATCATCGATTTTTTTTAATCAAATGATTATTCTGACTCTCTTATCTTCAACTGCGATCCACTTTTGCATATGTCCAATTTAAGGATCGAGATGCACTCTCGAAGGCCGTAGAGTTAAGTGGTAATTTATTATGTTTATGAAGCAATGGATAAGAAGTGGAGGCGATGATGTAGGTGGCAGAAGTCTCTCTCAAGTAATTTATGCCAGAAAATTTACGGTTGGAAATAAGAATGGAAAAACATCAATCCCTCTATTTATTGTAAACCCTTTCTAGATGTGATTCGTTCAGGTCAAACAAGGGCACCAATTACTGGAGTTTCCTTCACTATTGTTTACAAGATTTTGATAAATTTATATGTTTCAATAATCTCTCTTCTTTCATCCTGATGATAGATCACCCCGATGATAGATTAGGGTTGATGATAGATCAGGGAGTCTGATCCGAAACATCGATGCAAAAATGATTTGACACAATCGAATTAAGAAACCAACTCAATAATCTATATGGATTGCGAAAACTTGATATCTGTGAAAAATTTAACTGTCTATTCCAAAAATCTTTTATAATTCAAGAATTTGTATTAGTTTCAAATGACCATGGTTTTTTAAAAAGGATTTTCATATGTAAGCAACAGATACACTGAAAATAACATAAGTATTAAAATTATCTAGGAAGTTTAATTAAATTATTAAAAATAAGTTTGAAGAATTTTTTTTAAATGATTACTGTATATAAAATTTAACTATCAATTCGAATGCTTTTTATAAGTACATCTTAGTCTCAACTTAAAGTACTTGATTCTAGAAATTTAAAGTGGACGCCAACTCCCAAACTCTATTTGTTCAACTCTAACCTATATCTTTCCCTTTTCACTCACAACTTGAACACATTAAAAACATTCAAAGATTATTTAGTATATTGCTTACTACTCATGAAAATCTATTATAAGAAATCTCCTTGATATTTTTGGTTGTCAACTTTTATGAAAGAATTCTCTATTAAGATTGGACACCAATGACAATTTCATTTCTAAAACTACTAGACAAATTGATATTTATCATCTATAGAAGAAATTATGTGTTACCATCTTCAATTACCCTTATTCTCCACTAAACATTTCTATCCAAAAACTTTTAACATTAATTTTTTACCACCAATCGTCCTAACCTTTTATACAAGATGTCTTCAAACTAATTTTAAAAGTAACACAATAAATTAGTAAACTAAATTCTACTCTTACTAAGCAAAGATAGTAAAAAACTCTTAACTTTAGTAGCACTCATTCTCTACATGCCTCGTAGGTAATTCAGAAATCAGTAAAATTGTCCATCCTCAATGAAACACACGTTGACACTTGTTTTTCTACCAATTCCAAAAGCACTCCCAATCATGCAATTTTCACGCTCATATTAGGAGTTGTTGAGCTGGATTCATGAACATTGGTACACTATTAAATTGTGCTTTTCAAAATGTTGGTATGTCAAGGAGTTCCTAGAACATTTTTTTTTTCTCTCTAGATATTTCTTGGAAGCTTACCTAGTCAAAATGAATCTTTGTTCGTAAAGATTTTTTTGAGAATTCTCACTACCAAATTATGCCTTTTCGAACATTTAAACGTAGATTTCACTATCAAGTTTGAGTATCCAAGATTTTCCTCCAAATGTTATTTTAACTATCCAAATCTGTGGGTATTTTTTATCTTTGAAGCATTCTATCAACCAATTCATTTGCATAACCTGTAAGTGAGAAATTTAGTGACATTTTTTCAAACAGTTTGTCTGCACTGACATTCTGGATTCATATCAAACAAACTGCTACCAAAGGGGTAGCTCCTTATCCATTAAATTTTTTGAGCTTTACAATGAAAAGTCTTGCCATATAGAGAGAATACCAGGAACCAAATTCCTTCTCGAGATCACGCAAACAGGGTCGGAAAAACTTGATGGTATTTTACAAAATTTATGTTCTATCCATCATGGAGGATGGTTATCACTTTACACAAGAACTATTTTGAAGAGTCATGGCAATTCATCACCCATGCACCCGACCATTGGCTCACCACTAAGACGTTTTAATGCACCATGTATAGGAACATGGTATACCTGTTAGATCATCACTTTGATAGCCTCAGCAACCTCGTCGTGCTTTCTTGCAAGGGTTCAAAGGAGTCGCATATCCTTTGCAATGTTGACACAGACATGAAAGTTATGGTAAGTGTTTGTTTGAAAGATTATGCTATGGATGTCCATATGGCTGTGGCAGTGAGTTGGTGTTTATTATGAAATGACTATTTGTTGGAGTCCCTCTTGCTGGTAGACACGTTGCTTGAAGATTTTGTAGGTGACCTAGTGATGGACATGACTGAAGCATCATCGTGGGAGGCAGGCAAAAACAAACAAAAATAGCATCAGTGGAAAATGAACAGTTGCAAACGTTTCAAGTGTCTCCAAGCTTATTTACACTGTTGCTTGAACATTTTAGCTTTGTGTTGTTCAAGTTGGCTATGCCTTCAACGTAAAATATCAAATTATGCCAAAGCAGATTATTTAGTATAATTCCCCAAAGATGTGTTGTCATGGCTTTCTACGATCATAGACTATGCACAAAATGTGGATTTGTTGAAAAGTCTTTGGAAACTTTCAATCGAATACAATCGACATGTATAAAGTTAGTCTCAAAAACCTTTGACTACCTTCTCCTTACTTTCTCCTAAATAGGAGCTTTATAATAGAGTATGGCATCTATCACAATGTAATAAGTCTCAAAAACCTTTGCCTACCTTCTCCTTTGTTTAGATGCTATAGATGCAATTTTAAGTATTGATCTCTCTTCTCTCAATATCCACTCTTCCTCTCTCTATTGTAAACATAACATGAACCTATTGGTAATGGAGCATGATTATCTTCCTCATTCAAAATTTTTATTTTAATCATGTTTGGAATCTTGTAGGAGGATGCACTTCTCCATTGAGACCTTTATTGCAAAAACATCATTTATTAAATGGCCTACCTATCAAGACCCAATATACTGCAAAATGTATGAAAAAAATAGACCAAATTTTTTCTTAATTGACCTTCCACACCTCTTCAGCATACCCATTGCACACCAAGGTGCAATAGCTAGTAATATTTTAATATAATATTATTGACTGAAAAAACAGAAAAGCAAAAAAGTTAATAAATCATAAAATGATATTTAAAAAAACATAAAAGCAAAAAAGCTAATAAATTATACAATGATTTTTTTGTATAAAGAACATTGGAGGGGATGAGGGAGTGCAATGGGTGATTAGAGATTGGTGTCGACTCATGGGTAGGCTGATAAGGCTAGGGCTGACTAGACGTGATGGGACGAGAGTGAGGTGGCAGAGGGGTTAACAGAGCTAGCATTGGGATTGTTGTCGAAGGGGCAGATTAGGGGAAATGGCTATCCAGCCCCCAAAAATGTACCCACCATGATGCATGGCATGCATGTCTCGGCAATTTTTCAATTTTTCCGCTGTTAGATTTCGTGCAAATTTTTTCGTATCTTCTACAAACTTATCCGTACAATGACACCTGGGTGTTTTAATATCAAATCGATTTATTAGTAAATCAAAGTTATTTAAAAAAATAAAGATTGTATTTTAATTCTGTTTTTTATTAAATATATTTTATTTATTTTATTTTTTATGTAAAACTTTAATATTTAATTATAATCTTAAAATTATAAAAATACTTAAAATATTAATAAAACTTAATAAAAAATTGAAATTTTATTTTAATGTAAAATGCATAAAAAAATATTTACATTTAAAACAAAAAATGTTTCCATTAAATTAATTTAAAATTTAAATATTAAGATTTTGATATCTTTAATATAAATTAATATTAGAATTTTTTATTAAAATAGGTTTTTATTTATAATTTTAAAATCTATTATGACTATGATGTTCAAATTTTTGGAACAAAATTTTAAATATTTAATGTATAAAATTTTAAACTTTTTTAATATAAAATGAATATAGATTCTTCTAAATAAATCTTTAAATTTTAAACCCTTTAATATAAAATGAATATAATTATTTAAATATCATGTTTGGTTAATTTTTTTGAATAAAAATTTAAATCTTATGTATAAGATTTTAGGTAGATCTTTTGATTTTTAACTTCAAAATATGAAATTTAAAAATATATATATATATTATAAATTCTTAATGTTTTAATAAATATTTTAATATGTTTTATCATATTTCTTTTTAATATAAATTCTTTGAATAAAATGTTTTGCTTTTTTTTTTAGAATAAAATTAAAAATTCAAATATTTACCTAAAATATTATACATTAAAGATTTAAAATTTATTCAAAAAAATTAAACAAACATTTTATTCAAAGAATTTATATTCTTTGAATAAAATGAATGTTATTTTTATTTTATTTTTCAATATTTGAATACATTCAAAATATTTCAAATAAAAATCATTTAAAGAGATCAAAATCAAAATATTTCAAATATTTAATTCAATATAGATAGCTGCTTATTCATATAAAAAAAAAGACTAACATAATCTTAAATACATCCATCTAAAGATATATCAATATTAAACTATTATATGTATTCAAGTGTTTACATTATTAGTACTATTGCATTCAGTTGACATTCTTAAATACACTTTCTTGATTTATTATCTTTCAAATTAAAAAATTAGATTTAAAAAAAAAAACTTATATTATCAAATTATATTAAATACATCAATATCTCAATATTTAAATCAAGAAAAGTGTTGTGTGCATATTTGATTCAATCAATCTAATAAGTAACATAAATAATTTTTTTATAGTAACATAGGTAAGTTTTTTAATTTAAACTAAATATTAGTTTCCCAAGAATATTAACATAATAAAATATATTGAACAAAATCTACTATCCAGGAACAGGGATTATTGATTATATAATTTTATATATATTTGAAAAAAATTAGAAATATATTTTAAAAATTTAAAAATATATTTTTAAATTAGAAATATTTTGAATGTATTAAACTATCAAAATATGAAATTAAAAAAAATAGCTAACATTTAATTCAAAAAATTTATAGTTAAATGTTTTGATTTTTAAAATATTTACGTATAAATTCTTTGAATTAAATATTTAAAAATTTCTTCCAAAAATTTGAACATCATAGTCATAATAGATTTTAAAATTATAAATAAAAACCCATTTTTATCAAAATTTCTAATATTAATTTATATTAAAGATATCAAAATCTTAATATTTAAATTTTAAATTAATTTAATGGAAACAATTTTTTTTGAAAATGTAAATATTTTTATGCATTTTACAATAAAATAAAATTTCAAATTTTTATTAAATTTTATTCATATTTTAATATAATTTTTTTATTAATATTTTAATATAATTTTTTTATTAAGTTTTATTAATATTTTAAGTATTTTTATAATTTTAAGATTATAATTAAATATTAAAGTTTTACATAAAAAATAAAATAAATAAAATATATTTAATAAAAAACAGAATTAAAATACAATCTTTATTTGATATTAAAACACCCAGGCGTCACTTTATGGATAAGTTTGAGGATAAATTGTAGTTCTATAATTGAAAGCTCTCTGTCAAACTCCTCTTTCCCCCTGGATTTCCTCAACAGATGAGATAATCTGTCCTTTCTCTTCAACATCCTTCTACAAATTAACAAGCCTTTGTGTTATCTCTTCCTTTACCTCGGAGATATTTTTACGCTCTTTCTCACAGGACTCAATCTGCTCAAAGGCACGAACAATTTCTTTATTCAATTGCAGGGATTTGGCCTCCAAACCTACAATCATCTCCTCTTTTCTCATGCACTGCGTGTAGGGGCTTGGACTTCTTTCAAGACCACGCGATTGGCTCAAAAGCATTTCTAGTTGCTTTCTAAGTTGATTTTTTTCTATCTTCCACTGCTGTGTCCGAGTAGCGAACATGGCAGCCACTTTGTTGTTAGCCTTCGCATCCTCACACCTTCGTTTCTTCATTTCTTCTACCTCTGCTAATGCTTGGTACCGATCACTTCCGTGAAAGGCAAGTGGGAGGGCAGGCTAGCGCAAACCGCATCACCATTGGTGCCTTCAATGTTTGGTGCCCTCATAAATGCAAAGATTTGGAAAACTCTGGGGAGAGCTAAAATTACAGGTTGACGTACCTAACAACACAGAAGAGGAGTCATTGCAATGAGGACGTTGATAGCGCGCCAATTGAGAGTGGACGTTGGACTGGTTGAACTCCGTTGGAGAACTGCACAGAGGCATGAATGATGCCAGCAAAGGTCGTCAGATTTTGCTCGACGTATGCCAATTGCATTCGCTTAAAAGTTTCAAAGCTTTTTCAACATATTCGTTGACATGACATAAAGCAGGACGCAAGGCATCGAACGGAGGAAACCATTTTAAGTGTCTCCAGGATAATATGAACCGTCGATAGTCAATCTTAGCTCGCTCTTCTTCAGATTGGATACGCTTTCGGCGTAAATTAATACTTTTTGTTTAAGTAATATTATTGTAATGAGGTTTTTTAATTAGTTATTAATAAGTTGATTTCAGATCAATTAAAAATTAAAAAAATTATCCTCTTCAAATAAAATTTATTTTTTCTAAACTGAACATGTAAAATATTTAACTTTATATAATTTAAAAATTATTCCTCTTGAATATGATTGGTTAAAAATTTTGGGGTGTTATGAGCTAATTTTTACTAAAAATGAAGGTGAACTATAAGTTTGACAATTTTCTAGGAATGGATATAAGTTTGACAATTTTCTAGGAATGGATTTTACTTGATTATGTATGCATTATCTTTAGAAAGTTTTTATGTTTCTATTAATTTTATTAATATAAAAATTAAAAAATTAAAAAAAAACCTTCTGCATATTAAACAAATTTGCAAGGCATTAAAATTCCTACTAGGTAATACAACACAAAATTCAATGGAGCGCACCACAATTTCTATTGGAAAAAAGAAAAAGAAAAAAATTAAATCACTTGAAATGCATGCTCCCTTCAAATAGATGTTATTGCCTTCCAAATATGATGGAGAGCCATGTCACTGCATAAAGGCTATTTGAACGAATTTCTTTTCTTTTAGGAAAATGTCAATATTTTTTTTATGTTTATCTAAATGACCATTGCATCAAGACTATGGGCCCTCATCTCAACTTCTAAAGTAGAGTGCTCTTAGGGTGAGGTCCCATGGGGGGGGTTGTTAGATTTTAGATCAGAAATGAAATAAGCAGAAATACAACAACATATAGAACAATGAACACAACAAATACCTTGGGAAAACCCTCCTTCTCGAGGGAGAAAAACCTAGCAAAATATATCTCTTATATATGGGTAAGTGCACAAAGATAGTTCCCAAAAAGGGGACTTAAGTGGAAAACTTTTTTTTCAAATCAGGAAACACTAACCTTGGATGTGAAATTAAGGATAGTTACACTCAAAATTTTGAGACGAAACAAAAACAACGATCGAAAAGCTCCAAGTCTACTTTCTAACCTACTAATTTATTTTTGAAATGGTTGAGATTAAGGGATTCAAAAGAGGGATGCACAAAAATTGGTGTTGTGTTTGTCAGAAAAATATAACATAGCAACTCTTGGACGACCCTCATACGGTGAACTTTTTTTTAGTATTTTTAAAATCGTAACAGTCAGAAGTTAGCTAACAGTATGTAGTTGATGCATGATGTTTTTGATAATTTTTTAATGAATATTTGATTTTTTACTAATTTTCAAAGTGGACACTTCCTGAAAAATAGAATTTTGGTCCTGCTACCCCTACAAATTTTGGAAACTAATTGAATTTTTTTTTTTTTAATTTGTAGAATGGAGTCTAGTTTTAAAAAATGTAATTTATTTGAAATTTTGATGACCGGATAATTTATAATGAAAAAAAAAACCAAACACTATTTTTTGGCAAAAAATAGACATACAAACAAAAGAAATTATGGATGAAAGTCTTAACATTGTTAGAAAGTGAAAAAAAATACACCGTTGAATATCTAAGAGAGAACCCAACATTACCCATGTGTTCGATTTTTTCGATATTCAACTACATGTAATCCTGTCCGTGAGCACGAATCCAATTATGTGAAAAATTGTAGAATTTTCAAAAACACGTCTCTGGTCATTGAGAATGCTCTCCAAGCCTTTGGGTTGGTATTGCGAGGCAAATACCAATCCTAAGTCTTGGAGATTCTCAAAGCAATATATAACATGAGTGTGTTATACCGCAAGCATGTTATAATGCGCTCGCGTTATATCCCAATTTTGACATGTTTTGTGAATGCATTTTTTTCATTTTGTGAACGCATTGACAAAATGCGAGCGCGTTATAACGCGCTCGCATTTTGGTCTACGTTGAAATTTTTTTCTTCTCTTTTTCTTATCTCTTTTTTCTTGTTATCTTTCTACATTTACTTTCTTATACTTTAAGTTATATTTCATGTATATAGGTAGGATGTTTGAGAGTGGTTTCAGATCTCTATGAGTTATAATGCAAATTCTAGTTTTTGGAAGATCTTAAAAATTTCAGACAGTCAAATTTCAATAATCAACATGTCAAATTTCAGTAATCAGGAGGTCAAATTTTAGTAGTGAGCAAGTTATATAATATTTCTCTCTCACTCTCTCCGTCTCTCCTCTCTTTATCTCTCCACTTTCTCTCTCTCCCTTCCTCCCTCTCTCCCCTCTCTCTCTTCTAGTTTTTGGAAGATCTCACAAATTTCAAACTTAGTCAAATTTCAATAATCAGGAGGTCAAATTTCAGTAATCAAAAAATTGTGTTATTTCTCTCTCTATCTCACTCATTTTTATCCCTTACACTCCAGACCTCTCTCTCACTATCTCTATTCATTTTTCTGACTCTTTATCCCTCTCTCTCTATCTCCCTCCCTCCATCTCTCTCTCTCTCTCTCTATCTCTCACTCTCTCTACCTACCTACCTCTCCATCTATCACTCCCTATCAATCTCTCTATTTCTCTCTACCTAACCTCTCTCTGACCTCCCTCTCTCTCCCTCCATACTTCTCTTTCCCTCTCTTCTTCCCTATCTACTCTTTATCTCCCAATCCCTCTCTCTACCTACCTTTACATCCATCATACCTTACCAATCTCTCTCTACACCTATCTCACCTTTCTCTCCCTACCTAACTCTCCCTCCCTCCCTCATTCCCTCTCTACTTCTCTTTGTCTCTCCTCTCTCTCTACCTCTCCTTCCATCTCTACTTATCTTTATCTCCTCTCTCCCTCTCTCTACCTACCTCTCCTTCAAACACTCTTTATTTCTCTCTCCCTCACTACATCTCTCTCCCTCTCTCCCTCCATCTCTACATATATATATCCCCTCTTCCTCTCTACCTAGCTTTCCATCCATCACAACCTACCACTCTCTCTCTATTACTCTCTATCTCACCTCCCACTCTCTCCATCCTTACCACTCACTTGCCTTCCCTCTCTACTCTCTACCTCCCTAATCCCTCTCTACCTATATCTCCATCCATCACTCCCTAACACTCTCTCTACACCTCTATATCTTGCTTCTCTCCCTCCCTCCCTCATTCCCTCTCTACTTCTCTCTCTACATCTCTTCCCTCTCTAATTATCTTTATCTCCCATATCCCTCTCTCTCTCACTAGATGTCTCCCTCCTTACCTTTACCCCTATCTACTCTCTATCTCTCCTCCCCCTCCCTTTACATCTCTCTCTCACTCAATCTCTCTCACTCCTCCCTCACCATCTTTCTCTCACTCTCTCCTCTTTATCTCACCATTCTCTCTCTCCCTCTTTGTAACTCTCTA